>JAGXJF010003165.1:0-24200 GCA_019208055.1 Stipa capillata | reverse complement strand
CGTGATCGTCGAATGTATGATCTCGTTGCCTGCACCTCGATAGTGATCTTGGGGTGGATTGTGCGCGGTAAATTTTTATTTTGCGTAGCACGTTCCCCAACAGCAGGTCCAATCACCGTCCTATAGAACTTACCTTTTAGCTTCTGTGGGACCTTTTTGTCACAAAGGATGCCAGATGCTTGCCGTTATATCCACCCCGCTTTGATTCTGTAGCTAACATCCTCATCGATACCACCATTACTCTGAAGCATTGATTCCAAGTATCGAAAAGTGTCTTTCTTAGGCACTATTTGTCCTTCTAGACTAACCTCGCCCTCCTCACACCTAACACCACTAAAATCGCACCTCATATACTCAGTTTTGGTTCTACTAAGTCTAAACCCTTTCGATTCTAAAGTATGTCTCCACAGTTCTAATTTCCTATTGACACCCATCCTACTCTCGTCTACTAGTAGCACATCATCAGTAAAGAGCATACACCAAGGAATATCTTCTTGTATATCGCTCGTGACCTCATCTATCACTAAGACAAAAAGGTATAGGCTCAAGGCTGACCCTTGATGTAGTCCTATCTTAATTGGGAAGACATCGGTGTCACTATCACAAATTTGAACACTTGTCACAATGTTATCATACATATCCTTGTGAGGGTGACATACTTTGTTGGGACTATATGTTTTTCTAGTGCCCACCACATGACTGCCCTTAGTATTTTGTCATACATCTTCTCCTAGTCAATGAATACCATATGTAGATCCTACTTCTGCTCCCTATATCTCTCCATAAGCTGACATAGCAAGAAAATCGCCTCCATGGTCGATCTCACAGGCATAAAACAAATTGATTTTTTGTGACGTTCATCAATGTTCTTAGTCGATGCTCAATCACTCTCTCCCATAGCTTCATAGTATGACTCATGAGCTTAATTCCTCGGTAATTAGTACAGCTTTGAATATCTCCTTTATTCTGGACGATAGGTACTAATATACTTTTTCTCCACTCTTCAGGCATTTTATTTGACCAAAAGATACAGTTGAATAGCTTAGTTAGCCATACTACTACCATGTTTCCAAGGCATCTCCATACATCAATAGGGATATCATCAGGGGCCCAACACCTTGCCTCATTTCATCATTTTTAGGGCCTCCTTAACCTCGCACTCCTGGATCCTCTGCACAAAATGCCTATCAGTTTAATCAAAGGAGTTGTCTAACTCAAGCATAGTACTCTCATTTCCATAGTTGAATAGTTTGTCAAAGTAATCTCTCCATCTGTTCTTGATTTCCTCATCTTTCAGTAGAAGTCAATTTGCCCCGTCCTTGATGCATTTAACTTGGTTAAAGTCCCTTGTCTTCCTCTCATGAATTTTAGCCATCTTATAGACATCCTTTTCACCTTCCTTTGTGCTTAATCGCTAGTATAGCTCATCATAAGTCTGCCCCTTTGCTTCACTCACAACTCATCTTGCTTTCTTCTTGGCATCTTTGTACTTCTCCATGTTGTTTATGTTTCTGTCATGATGCCAGGGCTTGTAGCATTCTTTCTTCTACTTGCTAGCCTTTTGGACATCCTCATTCCACCACCAGGTGTCTTTAGATTCGCATTTCCTTCTTTTGGTCACTCCAAGCACCTCCTTAGCCATCCTTCGAATGCAAGTTGTGATCTTCACCCACATGTTATTCGCGTCTTCCTCTTCGTTCCATGATCCTCCTACAATCATCTGTTGCGCTTCCCCTTTGAGCTTCCACCACTTTGTTCTCGTGATTTTGGCACCTTTGTCCTAACAAACACATAAAAGAAAGTGAAAATTAGCCACCACCAGCTTATATTGTGGGACAACACACTCTCCAGATATCACCTTGCAATCTACACAAGCCCGTTTATCCACTCTCTTGGTAAGGACAAAATCAATTTGGCTGGAGTGCTGAGCACTAGTAAAGGTTACTAAATGGGATTGCCTTTTTTATAAAAAAAAGATGTTAGCTACCATCAGGACAAAAATTAGAGCAAAACTTAAGATGTCCTTACCCTCTTGGTTCCATCACCATACCCAAAGCCCCATGCACCCTCTCAAACCCCACAGTTGATGTACCCACATAGCCATTGAGATCTCCTCCTATGAAAAGTTTCTCATTAGTAAGTACACTTCTAACCATGTCATCTAAGTCTTCCCAGAGTTGCCTCCTTATACCCACATCGAGACCTCCTTGTGGGGCATAATCACTAATAACATTCAGGACCAAATCCCCAATGACTAGCTTGACTAGGATAATCCTATCCCCTATCTCCAAACATCCACTACTCCATTCTTGAGTCTCTTATCAATCAGAATGCCTATGCCATTCCTATTCCCAACTAACCCTTAGTACCATAGCTTGAAGCCAGTATTCTCCACCTCCTTCGCCTTCTGGCCCATCCATTTAGTCTTCTAGACACAAATGATATTTGCATGTCTCCTAATCACAGCATCAACTAACTCTTGTAACTTCCTAGTTAAGGACCCTACATTCCAATTACCCATACGAATTATATTTGCATCGACTAGCTTCCTTACCTTTTGCATCTGTTGAGTAAAATGCGAAGACCCCTTGGACACTTATCACTACATCTTGGCGTTGATGTAGTGCACCACTAAAGGAGTGACGGCCTGGTCCTTGCTCACTTAACACCACACCCGGGTTCCGATATGGCGCATTGCTAAGAGGGTTACGCCCCAACGAATTTTTTATTTGATTTCATATCCATAAGAATGACTGGGTTTTTTACATTGACTCGTCAAACCTATCACAACCCTCCTTCTTTAGTCAGGTTTGGGACCAGCCACGGCACAGTTAAGCTTTGAAAAGCATGCCACGTAATAATTGTTGGCCCATGTAATAATTGTATGGACAAAACCTCTGACGCTTATCATCAATGAGGAAAAGAATCTCTCTTTCAAAGTCAAGAGCGACAATCTGATAACTTAGGAACCATAAGACTCCAAACTGCAACCGTATGACCATCCTCCTCTGAAAGTGTAGTAGAACCCCGAAGATTGGCCAAGCCAACATGTAATGCCCATTTTATCCAAATTAGGTTTTTGCATCTCATTATGCATACATGTCATCATCCTTGCACCAACCCTTGCATAAACTCAAATGTTGAAAAACTATGTTTTATAGAATACGTGCATTTCTCATCTTTGGAAATCAATTTCAAAAAATTAACACCAATCAACTTATTTGAGTAACCAAGAAAATCTAAAACTATTATGTTCCTATAGTCCAAATAGTATTTTGCGCAAGTTTTCTTCTCTATGCTTGATTCAGAAGCTTGGTCCGGAACCTCTGGGTCCAACCTCCAGGTGAGTCTGGTTTTCGGGTGGACTCTGAACCATTTTCCGAGGGAGTCCAGAGAGCAGTTGGGTGATCCCGGTGCTACCGGAGGTCCCATCCGGAGCCTCCGGGATGAACCTCTGAGTGAGCCCGGATTTCCGGCTGGACTCCGGATTGTTTTCCGGAGGAGTCCAGAGAGGGTTTGGGTAGTCCCGTTGCGGCCGGATGTAGTGACCCTATTTTCAGAACGTGAGGTCAGTGTCCATTATTGTGAAGCGTAAATTATCGCGAACAAAAACGACTCTTTTCTTTTGCATGCATGCATGTAGTTAGTTCGAACACGACTCAGATCAAAAACCCTAATGTATGGTTCTACGAATAATATGGAATAAAACAGTGAAACCAATACCACTAAAACTTATGATTCTAAAATTTGTACATGTTCCTAACCTCCCAGCTATCTCAAGAACTTTAACAAGTTAAATTGAAGTTCGTTTGTACATTAAGACCAAATAATTTTCTGTAGTTGTTCACTCTCTCTGTAAATGAAATGTTAATACTTAAAAGTTAATTATCATATTGATCCCAAGTCTAACATTTTGAAAATGGTTGAAGAAATGAGTCTAGCATTTAGAACTCCAATTCCATTGCTAGAACACTAGTTAATTTAGTTTTAGAACTGCCAAAAACAAAAAGAGAGGAATTCAGCTCCCCTGCCACATGGGTCCCACTAGCAGCACCTAACCTCCACGTGTAGCAAACAACCCACTGCACTGGCCCTTTTTCTTCTCCACGCAGCTCAACAGGAGCCATTCCTCATTTCTTGCTTCTTCAAGCTTTTCCCAAATGTCTTCTTCTCCCCTCCAAATTCCATCCAAAACCAAAGATTGAAGCTCTGCATGTTATTCCACCAGGTTCCCCACCTCCTGAGCCTTCCATCCAGCTAAAAATCACTCACATGCATGAGCCTTGGAATATTTGCCCCATCTTCTTCATTCCCCAGCTCGCCTCCACCTGCATGCTGCACTCTCCAGGGCCATCACCGGCCGGATCCGAGCCGCCCTAGACCTGCCGCCGGATCTCCATGCCGCCGCTCCCTCCTGTCCGGGCCGCACCTCCGCCGCTTGAGCTCGCCGGCCGGCCTCCCCTAGCTCAGCCGCCGGTGAGCCGACCCCCAGCGCCGCCTCGCGCCTCCGCCGCTCCCCTGGACTCCGGCCTCCCCTAGCTCACTCCTCCCTCCGCCGGCCTCATACCAGCGCCAGCCCGCTCGGGCCCGGCTCCCCTGGGCCCCGCCGCCGGCCAGCTCCCGTGCGCCGCCCCCCGCGCACTGCCTCCGCGCCGCCGGCCAACGCCTCCTCCACGCCGCCCCTCTCCCACGCCCTGCCGCGCGCTCCCCCGTGCCGCGGCAACCAGCTGCGCTCCGCCGCGCCCAAGCACCGGTCAGTCCTCCCGCCTCCCTCCAGCCCGAGCTCGCCACGCTGGAGCTCCACCCCCCCGGGCCGCCTCCTCTCCGTGTGCTGCCTTGCCACGTCGCCTACCTCCTCCACCGCGTCGAGCCCGAGGCCCGAACCCCTCAGCAACCCGTCGCCGGCGGGCACCTCCGCCTCAGCCCTCCTCTGCTCCTGGGTGAGCTTTGCTCACGTACACATTGGATTCAACTGATGCATGTTAATTAACCGGTTAGTGCAATTAACCATTCACCAGCACAATTAATTCACTCGTGGGAAGCATGTCGGATCCAGATAAATTGTAAACATTGATTAGTATAAGTAAACGCAACCGCTGTACTCGATATACCCATGCTGATGTCTACTCGGTTGGTTTTGATATACATTTGTATGTGTGTTCAGGTGAACCCAATGTTTAGTAGTTAATGTGCTAGCAGCTAATCAGCGATTAAACATTTTGTAAACAATGGAATCCATGTCGGTTAGAACCTGTTCGCTCCATTAATTAAAGTGATTTCCTACCTGTCCTAAAGCAGCATAGGATCGTGTGATGAAAACTTAAGCTAACGACCTCTATGATCAATTCACTAATTTCCCTTGTGTCTAAGTATTAACCACGGTTAGTTGCCGATCAATGCATTGCTTCCAATTAACTGCTAATAATAATGGTACTAACCACTGCTTAGTACTCTAGTAATTGCTTATCTAACCGTAATCATAGTTACCTCAGCCTGTTAGTTAGGTTGGTTTCAAGTGTTCGCCTCAGCTAACTGCTGATCACTGCTAATTACTCTAAGGATGGGTAAGGGATAGCCAACCATGATCAGCTGGTCTGTGACCCAATGTATCTTTGTTCAGACACTCTCACTACTTTAGTTAATGAACTAACCAACCGAATGACGCATTCGATCCTATTTAACGATCTAGTTATTCCTACTTAGATGTTTAACCATCCAAGGTCCTAACTGATACCCGTGCGCCGTGACTCCTACTAAGACATTAGGAAAGGCTAACTAAGTGCACTGACTATTGAACCCTAAACATCCCCCGGGATGTTGGCTGCCATCTGACATATTGCGGCTTTCATACACACCCAAAGACAAGACCGTAGTTAAGACAGGACCAGTTAAGGCTAGGCTTGGTTGGTATACCTAACATTAGAGATGCTCGGCTAATCCAAATTACTAGATACAGAATCAACTAATCAGTGTGTCTTGCCATAGAGACAAAACTAATAAGCTTAATCATTAGCCATTAGTAAGGTCATACCTATCAACGCACCCATAGCCTTAATCACTAGTTGTCGTAACTATGTCTGATTGGTTCTTTAGTTACCCTAATATCTGATGGTTGACTCAATTAGTTAATCCTAGGTATTTTGAAATGTCCAATTATTCGTTAACCAGTGAGTAGCTCATTTGATGAACACACAAACCAAATCGTGAGTTACCATATATCTGGTCAGAGGACTCAAACCTTGAAGTATACTAGTGACCCGTTGATAAGTGAGTAGTCAATTAGTGGCTGATTATTTCAGACATTCTAAATTAATGTAAGCTTATTTCCTTACTGAGAAGAAGACAGGAAATGCTAAGTTTTATTAAACTGGTAGAACTCGTAGAAGATGTCAACGAACTCCTAATACATATATGCTAGAGAATCTAGCTTAACAGCCAAAACCAACATGCTCAATATCATAACTCACCTAGAATCCGCGCGAAAACCTAGCATTTCATGCATGCATCCATGTAGTTGTTCATCCACCATTAAAGCTATATCACAACTAAAACTAAACCCAGAATCTGGAATGAACACCAACCTATTCATGTACTTGTATACCTTATTTTAAATCCACCGTAGTTGCATCCATATCGCTGGCATTCATGCATCTTCGTCCTTTTCGAATTAGTCTTAGGGTTGCTTTTCCTTTTTAGAGGTCGCTTGCTTCTTATTGGTGTTTCAAGTATTCTGGAGTTCTCCCGCATGCTCCCCACAAGATCAGGAACAACCCGAACAAGGCAAGCAGAGCTTGTTGCATCTCTACCTTTCGTACTCTCGTGTATGCCCTGTTATATGTGCTATGTGTATGATTGTTATCGTTGAATCATTGCAAGGTGCGTACACTAGCATGTGTAGGATGTGTCTTACGTCGAGAACATCTTATAGCTCTTCAACTAAATGTTAAGTGAGTTGGGAGAGCCGAGGGCGTGCACAATGGTACGGTTGGTCGTGAATTGATGCATGACGGTGACCCAGGTGTATGAAGGTTTTGTCGCCATACCAACCCTATTTCCAGAGTGTCACCATCCTGTATCACACGAGTGAACGCTAGACGAGAACCAACACTGAGGATAGTTGGGATAGGCCTCCCATGCACTTGTGAGGCTCGCTACCTCCAAACTGTTATGCACTCACTATGCCTGCAAGGGTTGGGTTGTCGGTAGTGGTTCGAGAGATTAAATAAATATGTGTGGATCTGATCAATTGGAATTGACTTATATATATGGATGGATCAACTGGGACTTAACTTAGGGGTTGCCCTAAATGAATTGGATGATGTTTATTGAATGATTCGGATTGGACTCATGAGCTGCCCCAATGGATTCGGATTTGATGATTGACCTCGTGGTAAACTGTTGTGATATGTTGTGTCCTGAGTTAACCTGTTGTTAGTCTGTCCTTACTTCACCTTATTAATGTTATGTTCTTAAGTTGTATATTGTTACTCTGAGAAGCATTCATGTTTAATTAATGTTGTACTAGTATGAGTAGGACATTTAATCAAGCACGGATAAGTCTTGCGAGTACGTTCGTACTCACCCAGGTTACCCCTGGAGCTTGCAGGTGAGCCGGTGGTGGAAGATTATTTCGATGATGCTTGAACTTGCGTTTCCTCGGTTGTGTTCGATTGTTGGGATAGTTGTAGCTTTTGTTCAGCGGTCGCTAAGCCGCTGTGAGACTCATCCACTTGTTTCCGCTGTCGTTTAATTTCTCTGTACTCGGATATGCTTTCAGTTATGACTGGATTATGTAAGGTGTTGTCCCATCGTGGGCAGTTAATATTAATATCGTATTTGTAGAGCTTTGTTATGATATCTGAGTGTTAATCCCAGGCTGCCCTACGCAATGCGTGTATGATATGAAGCGTTTTGGGTATGCCGTGAAGGGTTGCGGTTGTACCGGTTGCTACTAGGTTGGGCAAGAAACGGTTGAGTGACCCGCTGGCTGAGATGCTGTGCCGGCCAGGCAGGGTGTGGGCGTTCTACCGGGCTTTCGAGCGACCCACTAGCCTTCGGGCTAGGTTAGGGTGTGGGTAGAACTGCCGGGCTCCTCCGACCTTGTCTTCCCTGGTAGTAATTGGGAACGACTCTACACCTTCACCGGATTATGGAATCGTATGTGGTTCTGGGAAGATTGGTCGCTTCCGGCCGGCTCGCACGTAGCGGGTGTCGGATCGTTCCGTCTTGGTGCGTACAGCGCAGGTACCGTGCCACCGGGCTGACGAGTCCTTCGGTCCTTGGCGACTTCGCGTTCCCTAGTCATATGCAATTCCGGGTCCGTGACACCGGAGGTTCAGTCCGGAGCCTTCGCGATGAACCTCCAGGTTGTCCGGAAATTCCGGATGAACTCTGAGCTGTTTTCCGGGGGAGTTCAGAGAAGTTTTGAGCCGGTTCCGTTGATGCTGGAGGTTCGCTCCGGAACCTCCGGGTTGAACATCCGGGCTGCCCTGCCTCCGCGGCTGCTTCCGGGTTAATTTCTGGCGGGCTGCTCCCCTGTCAGAGCATGGCTGCCACGTCTCCGCCGCCGGTTGGGGGTGGTGGGCGGTGGCGCCACTGCGGCAAGCCCCTCCGGCCGCCCTATAAAAGGCCGCCGGGACCCGTCCTCCTCCTCTTTTTCTCCTCCCCCACAGCTCCTCTCCTCTCTTTCTCACTCCCGTGCTCAATTTCCCCAGTGCCGCCATCTTCCTCGTCTCCGGTGAGCTCAGCGCCGCAACTCCGGTGAGCTCGGCCCTCTCCCCTCCCTCCTCTCTTGCTCTCCCTCTTCCCCCTCTTCCTCCCTCATCTCCTTCTCTCCCCATCTCGCAGGTCCACGCTCGAAAGCCACCGTCGACCACTCCGGAGCCTCTCCGGGCACCTCCACTGCAGTGGGAAGCAGGGACAAGTTAGGGTAGACTCCGGGGTACCCATAGTAGTTTACTTTCCGCAGAAGAAGTTAAAAATCTAGGGTTAGGGTTTTGGGCAAATTAGAAATAGAATAAATTTTTAACCATAGCTCCAAAATTTGTAAATTTTATATATTCGGAATCCTTATGAAATTCTCTACGATCTGGTCCAAACCCATTTTCAAAACTTACACATGAATTTCGGCCCATTTTCATTTATGCAATAGTGATTCCTTTTTTAGCCTGAAGTCTCAAAAATTTGTGACGAACCCTCGTAAGTTCAAGTCGCAAAACACCCACGGTGTTAGCTATATTCATTGGAGGAATTTTGTAGCAAGCCACCCTAGGTAATGACCATTCATCATACATGACAATTTCAACCCTAATTTGAAATTGGACATAATATGTCATGCCAATTAATTCCCACAAGTCCAAATTGAGAAATGTTCGTTACTGTAAATCCCTAGCATCCCTAAATCACTTTAAAATTCCATACCTAGCATTGTTCATCATGCATACATGCTGGAAATCATTGCATTTCTTTTATCATTTCTTTTCGGTATTTCGTGTTGTTATGAAAGAGCCCGAAGGGGAAGAACATCAAGCTTCCAATTCTACTCAAGACCCCGAGCTAGAGCTTTGTGACCAAGGCAAGCAGAGCTTGTTGCATCGTTCGTTCTCAGAGTTTACATTATTATGCCCTATCCATGTGTGATTATGTGTGAATGCGTGCTTGAATACCTTGAAGGGGTTTGAGCAAACTAGTATGCGTAGGGTGTAACGTTACGTTGAGAACATCACTTGTTGCCCTCTTAACCTAAAATTGTTAAAGTGAGATGTGAGAGCCGAGGGGGTGCACGGTGAATACGGTGGTATTAATTGATGCCATGAAAGCGACCCCCGGTGTTTGAAAAGTTTGTCGCTATACCAACCTGAGGTAACTTCACCGTGTCACTTTCCTTTTCACGCATGGACGTCACCGCCATTGATGCTGGGGTATAGTGGAGGTAAGTCTCGATATCACTTGGAGCCTTGCAACCTCCAAGGGAAATGCACTCGCTATACTCAGGGTGATCGTATTGCCGGTAACGGTCCGAGAGGTTATGTGTTTGAAACGGTTGTAGTGATGAATCACTGATTAAACTGGGGTATGGGCTGCTCTCGAATGAATTGGAAATGTTGATATGCAAATGGTTATGCTCTTAACATGATTCATGTGAGTCTGAACTACTAGCTATTATCTCATGTTCTTATGCTATTGTGTATCTTGTTATTTTTATCTTCATCATGTTTATTTGCCGTTGTAGTGAGCATGTGTAGGACATCTAATCAAGCACGAATAAGTCTTGCGAGCACCTTGGTACTCACCTAGGATATTCCTAGACTTTGCAGGTGAGCCAGTGGTTGAGGATTATTTCGACGACGCCTAGTTGCGTGGTTTCTTTGGTCGGTGTTCGACTCGTGGGATTTCTGTTGGCTTTGGGCAGTGTTTGATGCGTCGCTGTGGATTTTGGGTTATTTATTCCGCTGTTGTATAAATATTTCAGATTTGACTAAACTTCCGGTTATGGCCGAACGATGTATTTAACTTAGTCCGATGCGGACAGCTAGTTTATTATCATAACGTAGTTGCTTGTGTGTGATGATATACTTGCTATCCAACATATGCCCCCATGAAAGGATCTCAGGAGTCGACTAGAGGGGGCGTGAATAGGTCGGCTCTATAAATTAAAACCTAATGGGCTTTACTTCAAATAAATAGGTCAATCCTACCAAGATGCAAGCAACTGAAACTCAAGCAACTGACATCTCAGGTAGATGACTCAGGTAAAATTAGCAGAGCAAAGCAAAGACAATATGTGTCAACTGAGTCTCAGGTGCGTGACTCAGTTGTGTGCAACAGATAGACAGATAGTAAAGGACAAACTTGCTATTAGTGTCAACTGAGTCTCAGGTGGGAAACTCAGTTGAGTGCAGCAGAGAGTGTACTATATATATCAGCACAGGTAAAAACAAATCATGCAAACGAACAAGTAGACACAGAGATTGTTTTATCGAAGTTTCCACTCTTTGCAAAGTGGTACAGTCTCCGTTGAGGAAGCTGCTTTCACAGCCGGCACTGAAACCGTGCTCTTTCCTCATTCACTTATCTTGTGTGGAAATCCTTTTGATCTCACCGCAGCAAGACAGGCAGACCCAAATCGCCTTCACAGACACTTGGAGGCAGCCACACAAGACTTGGCTTGCTCACCAACGACTCCAACTTCCCGGTCTTGGAGCAGACGAACACCAAGAGCTCTCTCAGTCTCTTGGAGGAACCAGTACCATGAACTCTCTCAGTTCTGAAGCACTCAAGATGTAAAGCAACTCTCTCTCACGGTGGATGCACGCAGGCAACGCTCTCTCGGAGACTAAGAGCTCTTTCTTGCAACAGCAGGGTGCTTGCTATGGTAGAGGTAAAGGTTGAGGTCGAAACCTCCCCAGGTTCCCTATTTATAGAGTCCCTGGCAGCTAGCCGTTACCCTCATGCCACGTCAAACAAAGAGCCACCAGACAAACCTATCTGAGACTCAGCTAACATACACTTGGTAACCTACTAGCCACACGGCTGAGCTACCCACCTGAGTCTCAGATGCCAAACTCAGGTGGACTCGGTTGCCTCAGGCAGCACCTGAGCACAACATAGGCCGGCTCACTACAAGCCTTAAACTGATTCAGGAGGACAATGGACTCACCACTGCCACTGACCAGCTCACTCAGAATCTTGGCACTGGTTCCAAGCTAACAACTGAAGATGACAGCCCTTGAAGACGCACAGCGAACTCCTTGACGCAGATCCACTAGCTTCCTAGCTCCTCCAGGTCTTATCCAGCTTGCAGTCACGATCCTTGAACTCCATCAAGCTACCATCACCTCGCTTGCCCTCGAGCACAGCCTCAGCTTCCTCGCAACTGAGCCTCAGGAGACTAGCTCGCTAGCCCTTCTGACCTTCACGGTTCCTTGCTCTTTTTGGCCTCATCATCAGTCAGATGTTGTCTTGATCGATCACCTGTTCATCTAAACTCCTGTTCACACTCGTTGTAAACGTTAGATACAGGTGAGGGTTGCCATTAACCATCAAAACCAAACCTTGGGGCTAGATAATCATCCTTCCACTCTCCTTGGGACTAGATGCACTTTCAAAGCTGCATGGCTTTCCCCTTCCCCTTGGATGGTTTGATTGTAGCTTGCTTCTTGGCTGGAGAGGTGGCAGGAGCTAGTGATGAAGGAGGCACCTTAGTGCTTCCTCTTATGATATTTTAGTGAGGAGGAGGAGAAGATGGTTGAGTTGTGGTTCCTTCCTCCTTAGCGGTAGCTACCTCCTCTACTCTAGCAAATTTCGCTTGGGTTGCCCCTTGCTTTGGCTGCAGTAGCTTCTTCTTCCTTCTTCTTCTTCCAGCACTCTTGCCATTCTCAGTTTTGCAATGCTTCCTCTCTGCTAGAGTCTCAGAGGGCTCCTCGGAGTGAGTGTCCTCATCATCTGTGGGCTCATCTCGAGGAAGGCGAAGAGATCCAGTCTTGGATAAAGACTGAGTGGACTTTTTTCCCCTTGATTCCATATCGACTTTGGCTTCCTCAGTTTTAGCTTGAGAGGTGGCCTCCTCTTCCTGCCTTTTCTTTTTAGTTTCTTTCTTGGTGAAATCAGCTTGAGCTTCTACCACTAAGCTTTGCCTTTAAATCCTCTCGTTCCTTTTCTCGTGGAGCTGCCCCAACAAGAGCTCGAGCTGCAGGAGCAATGTCTTCAGTGGCTATCAGATGAACTGGCCTAGCAGCCATGAGAGGAGGAGCATCCTCGACAATCTTTGTAGATGCAATTAGCTAATCTTCTATTGTCTTCTTTTAGTTCTCTGAGGTGACTACTAGCTCTTTCCTTTTTGCTCCTTTCCTAGCTGCTACCTCGGGCTCCCTTTAATGGTTTCTTTCCATTAAATGATGGGCAACCTCTTTCTTCCTAGCCCTCTCTTTAGTTGGAGATAGCTCTTCGAAACATATCCTTCCTCATGAGAGTGAATGGACGTGTCTAGACTCACTGGCTTCTTCGCCCAATAATGAACAATCTACTTGTGTGTCTTGCGAGGCTTTCACACAAAGTGCCTCATGTCGTCAAAGGAGTTGCTAGCCACTGGAGAGGGAGGGAGGCTAGCCTCAGAGTCAGCATTGCTTTGATGGCCTCCAGAACTCATCATACCTGAGAGATGGAAGTGTTGAGAGCAATGAGGACATGTGCAAGAGCAGAGGTTTTGACAAATATTGAACAAATTTTGAGGAGGCAGTCATAAGAAACTCGAGCTTTTTAGCAAATCTCAGAGTGTCCAGGAATAAATCAAATACTTTAGAAATCAATTCTAACCTTTATTCTCAAGGAACTCGGAGATGCCGAGATTTTCTCAGAGTCTCCGAGTTTGCACTTTGTCTGATAGAAGGCAAAGTTAGAGGCTGCAGGAATATCTCGGAGAGTCCACGATTCAAAAATCTAAGGACAGATGGTATTTTCGGAGGTTCTGACTTCCTCTCATAGTCTCTGACTTTTAGTTTACTCCACGAGTAAAAGAAAAGACGGAGACTCCGGGAATTGTCGGAGGCCGAGATGAGGAAAAATAGTTTTCTGAAGCTAATTGCATGAGGGATTTGGATCTAAATTTAGCATGATTTCTATGGGAATCCAATTCAACGGAATGCGGATTACACGAAGAGAGGAGAACACAATGAAAATTTGATCGAGGAGGTCATGGTTCCCAGCGGCTATGCCTTAACTCGGCAGTGGCGCTGCTGCTACGGGGAGGACATGGCAGTGACTGGCGGCGACGGATGAGGAAGATCAAAATTTGGCGGCAGTGGTTCGCGAAAAAGTCGGAGGTACCGAGATAGGAAGCCGGTAGGACTGAGGTGAGGAATAGAGGTTATGCCTCAGCCTTATATATGCAGAAGTAAAAGCGGAGAAGATGTCGGAGCCTCTGAAATAGTGGACTAGAAAGACATAGAAACTCTTTTGAAAACCATAGTCTCCGGGAGGCCTGAGAGACTGATACGAAAATATTTGGATACTCCAGACAAAAATCAGAGTCTCCAGATTTTGCTACTGAAGATCTAAGGTTGAATCTCGAAGGCTCTGGGAATAAGTAGGAGACTCCAAGTTTCAATTCAAAAACTTGCATATGCATATTTGAAAGAATTTTTCAGGTAAGTTTAGATAGATGGAGACTAGGGGAAACCTTATGGATCCATTTCACATTAGTGTTTAGCAGTCTCTGAATTTTCAGTGAGCCTCCACGGTCGTTTTACTCAACTTCAGTACGTGATCCTGGAACATCTGAAATTTTTCCTGGAGCTTCCGAGATTAGTAGTGTACTCAAAATTGGCCCTTCCGAGTTTATCATGTGGTTCTTTGAGATTCTTGGAACCTCCGACATTTCTCAAAATCTTTGAATTCTTCGCTGAACCATTTTACACTTAAGCGCTCAAGCACCCGACCTAACCCTATCCTTAGACATTCTGACTTCAACCTCCACGCATCCGATCTCTTGTGATACCTAGCGCTGCCACTACTCTATACCCCTATCGTCATCACTGGTCTCTCTGCCTAGACCACACCGGTCTAGCGTCAAATGCCACCGACCATCCGCCACCAATAGCGGGCCTCCTCACCACCCGGCGCCGTCATAGCAGCACTGCCGGTGTTGAGTTAGGGCACGACTGTTGGATCCGCGACCTCCTCCAACAAATTCTTGCATCGCGCATCCATCCCACGGGTAATCCTCAACTTCGTTGTTCATTTCACTCTATGATTGATCGCAATCCTGTAAAAAAGTCGCTCAAAATAGCCCAAAATTCCTTCATGTGGTTAGGCTTAGAAACCCTAGATTTCGGTGCAATTCGGAACTTTCAGAATTTTTCCCAGAGCTTCCAACCTTTTCTTTTCTCTCTGAGCAGAAGGAAGTCGGAACCCCTGAGAAAAGTTTGGAACCTCTGGAAATTGGTTCTGACCACATCTTTTCGGTACTCGGAACATCCGAGACTTTCCCAGAATGTCTTACTTTGCTCTCTGGCTGGACAAAAGCGCAAACTTGGGACCTCCAAGAAAATCACAGAACTTCTGACTTCTTTGAGAAATGTGTCAAGAGGTAGTTTTTCAAACTTTTGACTTTGATCCCAGAACTTCTGAGATTTACTGAAAAAACTTGAGTTTCTTATGTCTTCTTCCAAAAAATATTTTCAAATTTTGTTCTTGACTTTTAAGCTCCCATGTGTGCTCATCCCATGCTCTTATTTACTCTTTTTCATATGTCAAGATGAGTTCTGAGGGTTGTCAAAGCAACGATGACTCCATCGAGAGCATGCCTCTCTCACCTCAAATGAGTGACTCTTCTCTGGAGAGACGAAGATATGTGAGGAAGGAGAGATCGAGGCCATCTCCACAAACTATTACAAGTACTCATGTCGGAGAATGGAGTTGCCTCTAGAGTCCGTCAAAGCTCTTAACAAAATGAAGTATCCATCCATGGGGTGACAAGAACTAAAGGGCATCTTCCATCATCCACTCCTAACTGACACTGACAATGATGGTGATGACGATGATGAGGAAGGGGAGCCAGAGTCTCCCAAGTCAAGGAAAGCTCTATTGTCTCACGAAGCTCGAGCAAGGAAGAATGAAGCTATAGCCAAAGCAGCAGAAGAGGCCACCAAGGATAAGGCTGTAGAGTCAACCAAGATAAACAGTGCAGCAATAGAAGAAGAGCAGCTTTCACTCCCTCCACCTCGCAAAATTTTGAAGAGGGTGAAAAACAGGCAAGGAGGATCTTCTCCAGCCAAGAAGACAACTCCTGCTAAGAAGGGCAAGCTTCCTCCTCAGTTTCTAACTCAACAAGTCCCAGGTGCATGTGGAACCCAAAGAACCAGAGGCTACCACCTCTATAACTCTTGCCCGCATCTGCCATCTACCAAAACAGTTCAAGGCTCCAAGATGGCCATTGATTACAAAACCTTCTCCAATGAAGATCTTAGGAAGTTTCGGTGGAAGAAAAATCTCTATGACTATGCATGAGACACTATGGGCTATTGATTCTTGTACCTTGTTCAACAGGACTACTACAAGTTTGCCATCCACTTAAGAAAGGATATTGTCATCCACTAGCGCTACTCAACTTCCAGTACCTTCAGTAACATGCATGCTTTAGGAAAGTTGTCAAGGATTGTGATGTGCATGGACTGATTGAGCTAATAAGTCTTAAGATAGGATTAGAATGAGGAGCTCATAATGCAATTTTATGATACCCTCTTTGTTGAATGAAACTTAAGGAAAATCCATTGGATGACGCATAGTTGGTACTACTGTTGTACCTTCAATGGGTTTTGCAAGACACTTGACCTCGAAGGGATGGAGTCACCCAAGCCATGCATTCATGATTCTAGGAGGCCCCTCAAGGCAACTCAGCTCGAGCCACTCTATGAGCCCGTGATAGTCTTTGAGCTTGGGAAGACCACCGCAACATCATGTTCTTTGCAAAGACTCTCAATAAGATGTTCCGCCATACCATAGCTCTGAAAGTACGCAATGCCAGCTACACCAGGAACTTTGAGTAGGATCTCGTCAGGCACATGGTGAAGGGTGAAGATTTTCTCATCTACGATTATATTTTTAGCTTATGAGGATCACCAGTGTAGATCACACACGCTCTCTGCCGTTTGCTCCATACATTCATACACTCATCAACCAATGGTGGACAAGATCTTTTATTGTGAGGTGAAACACTTGGCTTACAAGCCTGAGAGGAAGAAGGATGAGCCTACACCTTAGGAGAAATGCAAGAAGGTCACTGAGGATGTCATATCTCAAAGAAAGGAAGAAGGACTGACTTCCAAGAGGAAAATGAAGCAGTGATTAGACTGATACACAAAGTGTCTAGGCATAGAATTGTTGCCAAGATAGTGATGATGCCGCTTTCAAAGATATGATTGCCAAGGTCCCCAAGTAGGCAATCCTCTTACTGAGATCAAGGACATCCTCTCTGCAATTATCCACCATCTCTACCGGCTCTCTAGCTGATCTAGCACCAACAAAAGAAGATTCTTCAAAATCAACGACAGATGTGATTGAGGGTATTCGATGATTAGCAACTATCCGAGGAGGGTTTGGAGTTTGCTCCAGATGTCAACACACTCATTTCTTCTCCGATTACTTCCGGATCATCTCATAGCAAGCACTAACTACTTCACAACACGGCCACCACGCTAGCTGCAGCTCATCCTCCACCTTCACCATTAGTTGCTACACATGCTACACCTTCTGCTACATCACCTCGAACTACCTTGACAACCGCTGCACTAACGATTTGCCACTTCGGTGCCTTCCTTGTTGACTGGGCAGGATCCGATAGCTTAGAGTCTAGTTTCTTAGCATTCTCCCCATTCAATTGTCTTGATGCCAAAGGGGGACTAATGATTAGGCTCGCTTTTGGGAGTGTAGGTAGTCAGGTGGTTTAAGCTATAGGACTTGTTCTTATTTGAGATTTTTGTAAATTTTTATTTTTGGCTACATGTATGTTTATCTTTTGCTACATGAAATTGTTGTATGCTTCTATATTCATATGTTATATGTCTTGTCATATCTATTGCCATGTTCACCTTGTCGTGCATAGTACTTTACCCTTCATACCTAATTGTACACTATGCATGCCCACGGTTCCTAAGATAGAGGGGGAGATCTTCACATTATAACATCAACATATGTATTTGCATTCGAAGAAAATTCTAAGTAATGCACATCTTTAGGGGGAGCTCACTCTATATTATAGGACCCAAAGGAACACTCTTTTATATCCACAATCAAAGCTTTAATCAGGTTGTCATCAATTAACAAAAAGGGCGAGATTGAAAGTTTATCTTGCCTCCCTAAATAGGTTTTGATGATTAATGACAAATGATTAAAGGACTAATGTATGTGATGATTAGTAGTAGATTTCTACCGTATACAAGGTAGTATCCATATATGATACCCTGGATACCCGGAGCAGCTAACGTATTCGCAAAGGATTCCAAGACATAAGGTAAGCCCCCGTAGGCAACCAAGAAACCCTTTAAACTAGGAAGTCTATCCCTATGTTTAAGGATGATGGAGTACTGGTCGGAGACGACTTCATATTAGATACGAAGTACCCTCTATAAAAGGACTTGAAGGCCTTATGGAGAAAGGGGAGTTGAAAAAGTTAGACAAGCTTTTGGAGATCAAGCACGAGCCTCTTTAGACCTAGAGCAAGCCTTCTAATGTCTCAGAGAAGATCCATCGCCTCCAGGAAGTCGAGCCCTAGCAGATCTGCCCAAGGAGATTCTCGACTAGGTGTAAATCCCATCTAGGCTAGACACTAACAAGTCCTTGTATTCCACTCGATATTCAATATATACCACTATGACATAGGGTTATATCTTGAGTGAGGCCCGGACCTGTATAAAAAGTGTTGTTCGTGGTGCCAAGTACAATCCAACGGTGGACCCAGGGGTCCCTACCTTCAACAAATCTCTCTGATCACCTATCGTAAGATCGGCCGTTTACAAATCATCGATAGACAGCACCAACCATGGGGAGCTCTTTGGTCAATTTGGTTGAGACAGTACTACAATCACCATAGGATCTGACAAGATTCATGCAACGCACCGGCTTCTCGGACACGGGCTTCTACGACAACTTTGCCCACCTATCCGATCAGGAGCTGACGACCGATTGCATGAATCCTGACGACTCCTCCCCTGATAACGGTTCCGACAACGATGTAGATCGCTTTAGGACCGAATGTGCCAAGGCCTTTGGTGCTGGTCTGGGGACACCAGACGACACCAGAGCAGGCGCTTCGAGCCTGATGTCGGGCTTGTCTCCTGCAGCTTTCGATCATTGTAGTTGTCATGATCGGACTCTTGAAGCCTCCTCAAGTGATAAGGATATGATGGATCCGGAGTATATGTCGAGCGGAGTCGACCCTTGGGTAGTTCTCGCTATCGGTGACGAAGTCGAAGATCCCAAGGATTCTGCAACGAATGACATTGTACCCAATCCTACTCTGGGGACTAGGGGTCATCCTCCATAGTGTTCCTCAAGATCACACCCTCAATGTAACATCCTCAAAATTCTGAAAAAAATTTCATTTTTTTTCATTTTCTTGTGAGAGGATGTCACCGTACTATTATTATAAGTGTATATGTTCAAATTAAGTTTTTCCAAATTAATTCAAATAGGTTTGAATTAATTGCGGGTGTAAAGAGAGAGTTATTTAATTTCTATAAAATAATCTTTTTGACTTTTCTCATGAAAATATTTTTGTTGGATTCATTACGCGTCTTTTTATTCACTTGATTTTACTTTGATTGTTCGGACAAGCTCTGATATTTTTTCGCATTTATTGCCTTCTCTGGTTTTCTAAAAAATCTGAAAATAGAAAAAAAGGGAAGTGGGCCGGGCCTGCTGGGCTGCTCCAGGCCGTGCAACACGCAGCAGCCACGGCTGCAGCGCCAGCAGTGCGCACGACGCGCACGTCCAGCGTGAAGCCGCCGCCAAGCGCAACTGCCTCCGCGTTACGTGCGCGAACGTGGTCACGGATGCCTGTGCTTATCCCTTGCCTCCCCTTCCTCTATAAATAGCTACCCTCTTCCTCCACTTTTTCTCTTTCCATATCCCTATTTCTCTACACAGCCAACTCGTCTACAAAATTAGTAGATTGAATCTACAGGCCATTGGAGTTGTCCTTGCCGCCGTCGCTCGTCCACGTCGGAGCCATTGCTGCAGTAGCTCTGTTCAACCCTACGCCGTCCCTGCCATCCTTCCTACTGTGATCAATTGCTTTGTTCGATCTGGTAGTCTCTTTTTCTTCTTTAATTCTTCCTTGTATCGAGTGCACGTACTAGTGATCCAACCAGGTCACGCATGCAAGCATGCATTAATGAATCAATTCCATCCGAGAGCATCTCCTCTCCGATTCTTGTTTCTGTTCTCTACTGTACCCAAGTCAAGCGATGCTAGCACAGGTGCATGCACGCACTAATGAGCCAATGCATGCATGGATCGATTGATCTTTGAGCCTCCAGTACAGAACTAGTCCATCTCATCTTTTGATCTTTTTTTTGCAACCATCCAATTCCTTGTCAAACCTCAGATCTTAGAGTTGAAATATGGTGATTAGGACCCAACGAATCCACTGGTGCAGTCCGATTTCGAATCCGACCGTTAGTTTTTTTAAATCCATTCCAATTCGGATGAAATTCGACCAAATTTTGAGCTAACTTTGTACTGGATGTAGATTTCAAAATTATTTCTTTTCCAGTAGGTTACTAGCATGTGTAGGACCTTACCTGAAATTTTTATGATTTTAGGAGCTATGCATGATTTTAGATAAATGTTTTCATCTCTGTTTTAATTATTAAAAATAGAAATACCTTCTGTTTTTATAATTTAATTTTTGTTTAGAGTTGTACTTACTGTTAAGCCAATTGTGGTAAATTTTGGTAAAATTCTGGTACTGTTTGATCATGTTATTAATTCATATACTAATTCTAGATGGTGTTCGCGTACCAAATAGTAGTCTGTTTATTATCATTATTTCTGCATAATTTAAAAATCTTGCTGTAATAATTAGTAACACTTGAACTAGGTACTAGATAATTAATTTTAAAAGGTCTACCTCTAAGTTTCACAACGGTATGATATTTTTCATAAACATGGGAATATTTCCAAACACTGACAATATCAAAAATGCACCCGTGTCATTAATTTTATTTTCATCGTTCAACCATGACATGCCTTGTATTAATAGTATGCATAGGACAGTATCTATTTTTATATGACATGTTTGCATGATTAAAACTTTATTTTGTTGATTAATAATTTTATTAATTAAATAGTGCAGATAAATATTTTTATATTAATGTAAGAAATAATTAAAATGTTATTTTTATCTATACTATTACTAATGTACCGTGTTGCTGGTATTAAATAATTTAATTAATCTATTTTTTTTACCTATTAAATACCGTTACGACCCCTCTTTAGGAGACCCTAGTTGACGGGGGGAACCCATCCGGGTAGGCCCAGCACAGCGAGTCGGCCCAACTAGCTCGGGGAACTCCATGGAGGCCCACTCAGATGAAGGCGTTACACCCTCATCAAGGCATGCGTTTTGCCAACATGAAGATTGGTGTTACTCGGACGGTTACGCGGAATGAATGAACCAATTAATTAATGCGGTTACTGTAGCTCGGCCGACTGGCTGAGTCGGCACATGTATAGCCTATATAAGGCAGAGCCATGCAGAGGGGGGGCGGATTCCTTTTCCATAGGCTTAAAGCTAGACTGCATCTTCAACCTCTTGTAATCTTTTTCACGCAAGACTAGCAATACAAACAGCAGGAGTAGGGTATTACCTCCGCCATTGGAGGGCCTGAACCTGGGTAAAAACCTCTTGCGTGCACCCGCTTGAATCTTCCTCACGCGTTCCCCCAAATCCTACTATAAATGTATATTGCCGCGAAATCCCCACGACAGTTGGCGCGCCAGGTAGGGGAGGCGCGTATTGGAGCTATGATCCAGGCGGGATCTTCTCCCGCAACCGGCGGCAAGCAGATCACCGGCGACGCGTCGTTCGTCGTACACCCCGAAGGCACGGAGTTCCTCTTTGGCAGCCTTCGCTTTGTGGCCGACATCTTTGGCCAACTGAGCCTTCAGGATCTGCTTCCCCGCTCCACGGTGGAAGCGAAGCCTGAGTGTCAGCTCGGATCTCCCTCCGCTCCGAGCAAAGACGTGGAGCGCTCCCAGCTCGTCGCCATGGTGGACGCCGAATCCCTCCTCCCCGTCTTGGATTCCGAATCCGACGGGGACGAGAGTTTGCACACAGCCGAACCGCCTCGGCTGAGGTATACGTGGTTGGACCCGGTGCCACGAACGACGTGGGAACGTCTGCCGCAGCAGCCAGGATGGCAAATGAGCACCTGCACACGCCCATCGATGGGCAATCGGAAGCCGAGAGGGCTTTAGAGGCGTCTCGGCGAGCCCTTCTTGCCGAGCGAGAGCGTCTCGATCAAGAGAAAGCAGCTCTCGAGCAGCGAGAACGGCAGCAAGACGAGCTCCACGGTTCACGCGGATGCGCAAACCGGCGTGCTTCTTCAACCGCCCGGAGGAGCCGGGCTGTTCGGGCCCCTCTCTTCAGGCGAGAGCAGGACGGTGTCCCTGTTTATCAAACACTGGCCCAAAATCTCTTCGCGGCTGCCGCTCTGGCCGACTCACTGCCGCCTCCGGTGGATGGTCCCCGCGGCAGAGATCCACCGCTGAGTCGTCACTCTGATGAAGATAGCGGTGGAGCAGCAGAACGAGGCCGGGTCGGTCAGCAACCGACTGGCCTCCAGAGCAATGCGGAGCTGGCCTTCAGCGGCTCCGAGTCGCCCCATTACGGTGGGCTCTTCACAGTCGAGTCGGTCCACAAATCGGCCTGATGCTTGCCAGGAGATCAACCGGCTCCAGGCGGAGCGACGTCAGGCCGGCTCTCACCGAGCCCGGGCAAACGATGCCTGTGATGCTCGAGATGACATCGAGGGACGACGGGCAGCCAGGTTGTGGGCCGAACGTCGCGGCGACGAAGTGAACCAGCCGGGTGGCTCCGCCTCTACCGGTTCGCTGTGCTTTAGCAGGCGGATTCGGTCTGAGCCATTTCCGGACCGGTTCTGGATCGCCAGCGGCGTCGACAAGTATGACGGCACTGCCAAGCCGAAAACTTGGCTTGCCGACTACTTAGTCGCTTGCGATATTGGAGGAGGCAACGAATGTGTCGCCCTCCGAAGCCTATCCCTGATGCTGGAAGGGTCGGCTCGGGCATGGCTTAACAGCTTGCCCGAAGATAGCATCTATGACTGGAGGGACCTCCAAGAGGCCTTCATCAAAAATTTTGAGGGCACGTACAAGCGCCCTGGAATGCACAAGACCTGTGGCTTTGTGTCCAGGAGAAGGGTGAGTCGGTCCGCGACTACATTTAGCGCTGGACCCGACTGCGCAACTCCATCGAAGATGTCACCGAGACGCAGGCCATTCAGGCCTTTTCCCAAGGAGTCAAATACGAACTCCTAAAGCACAAGTTGCCCTGGTCCAACATCCAGACCATGGGCCGACTCATGGAAGTCGCCAGCAAGTACGCGACGGGTGAGGAGGCCATGCGGTACGAGGATAAAGGCAAGGCAAAAGCCGAGTCCTCAAGCCGGAAAGTCCCCACCGACTCAGGTCGGAAGCGCGTGGACAATCGTCCCCCGAAACGGAAGGCTGGTGGTGGAGATGGAGTCAGCGGAGCCGACCTGGTCGCGGCCACTGAACGTGGCCCCCAGCGTGGCGACGCTGGCCAGAAGAAAGAGCACCCATGGCAGCAGCGCAAGGCGCCGAAGCTCACCTTCGAGGAAATCCTCGATAGGCCCTGCTCCTTCCATAGCACCGCCAACTATCAGGCGGGGCATTTGACCCGAGAGTGCAGCTTCCTGCAGCGCCTTCGGGAAGAAAAGCAGCCTGAGGCTAACGCCGGCGAAGAAGGAGGTGCCGCTGCAGGCGGCGGTGCCGCGCAGTACCCCCCTCAAAGGGGCGTACTCATGATCTTTCAAGGATCCGACTCCAAAAGGGGTCGGAAGCTGCGCTGTCGAGAAGTCAACGCAACGGCGCCTGCGGTCCCTCAATGGTTGGATTGGTCCGAGGTGCCAGTCGGTTTCAGCCGACTCGACCACCCGGACCGAGTCCCTCACCCTGGCAAGCATCCCTTGGTGGTGGATCCGCAAGTCGGCGGATTCAAACTCCGCAAAGTCTTGATGGATGGTGGCTCCAGCATCAACATAATCTTCATGGATACCCTGAAGAAGATACAGATCCCGGAGACCCAGCTTCGTCCCAGTAGCACTTCCTTCCACGGAATAGTGCCTAGGAGGTGTGCTAAGCCTTTGGGTCAAATCTCCCTAGAAGTTGTGTTCGGTGAACCGAACAACTTCCGGGTAGAGACTTTGACCTTTGAGGTAGTCGGCTTCAAGAGCGCCTACCATGCGATCTTTGGCCGTCCGGCCTATGCCAAGTTCATGGCTAGGCCGTGCTACACATATCTCAAGCTGAAGATGCCGGGTCCAAAGGACGTCATCACCATCACCGGCGACTTTGAGCGCTCCAACGAGTGCGACCTCGCCAGCGCGGATATAGCCGAATCCTTGATTGCGGCTCAGGAGCTGGAAAGCATCCAAGCA
>JAGXJF010003164.1:0-20252 GCA_019208055.1 Stipa capillata | reverse complement strand
CTCATCAGGCTGCCAGGGAATTGATGGGCATGACAGTGGTCGCCAGTCAGGACCAGTGAAATGTCTATGTTGGAACTCGGCTTGGGGTAGCCTCAAATAGTCCAAGAGCTCGTGCGCTTTGTGAGAATGCACATGCCGAATATTGTGTTCTCTCATAAAGTTGTCAACGGAAGAGAGCTGTAGAGGGTTTGGGGCCTTGTCTTGGTATGAGACATATGTTCACTATGACAGTTGAGGGGATGGGGGGGAGGGGTTAACTTTATTCTAGGATGATAATGTTGAGGCAGAGTTAAGTTCGGTGAGCATTTTATTGATGTACAAGTTTGTTTTCCGTCTAATGGAATAAATGGAGATGTAAGTTTGTGTATGGTGAGCCGCGTACGCAAGATAGACACTTAACGTGTGATCTCCTAAGAAGGATTAAACCACTTGGTTCAGGTGCCTAGTTGATGATAGGTGATTATAATGAAGCTATGTAGCAACATGAGCATTTTTCAGTGATTCATCGGTCTGCTTGACAAATGGCTATGTTTAGAGATGTTCTTTCTGAATATGATATTCACGACTTAGGCCTTGGACTTTTGATAATAAACAAGATGGAAATCACAACTCGGGTTCGTCTTGATCGTGTTGTTGCTTGTCATGCTTGTTCTCTTTTATTTCCTCATGCTCAGCTGCAAAATCTCTTTAGTTCTGGATTTGATCATTGCCCTATTATTTTGCAATTGGATACTAATCTTGCTTCTAGATAGGTTCCTCAACGCAGAAGGTATGAGCCTCTTGGGAGAGGGAGGGGAATGCTTTGCAGGAGCAAGTCCAGCTTAATTGGAGGGCTTTGCAACCTGTGGCTGATCTAGGTGATTTTGCTGATTTAAAGGTTTGATGGGATCAATGTGTAACTCTTTTTAGATGATGGAAAAGTTATCTCTCGGCCTCTGCATCATGATATGCATACAACCTATTATTACAAAGTCAGTATGACAAAAGCCTTCCCAGCAGGATCAATATAAATGAGCGCATAAGCTATAGAGTAACATCATCAAGTACATAGCCTGTGGCTAAGCTACCACCCGTGGTGGGTATTGAAGAACTCCTGAACTACTCGCTCCAGAGTATGAGAAGCAGCAAGCATACTATCATGCGATTCCATATTTTTATCAAAGACAATATCATTACGACATAACAAAATTGACCAACAAATGGTTGCCTCTCCAACCAACATAATAGATTGATTACTCGGTCCTCTCCATCCCTAGAAGCCACCCCAAAACAAATTCACAATATCGGTTGGTGAGGAGACATTCAAGGCAACATGCACTATTGCACCAAACAAGCTTTGCGAATGGGTAATCAAAAAACAAATGTTGGATTGTCTCCTCGTTGGTACGAAAAATAACAGTTAAAGTTTCCATACCACCTCTTTTTATGCAAGTTATCCTTAGTCAATACCATCATCTACGTAAGTACAACATGAAGATCTTTATCTTTAATGCGATTTTGGCTTTCCAAAGACACCGTTTGTGTGAGGTAAATTAAGATTACCTAGGGCCCTATACATTGATTGTACTGAGAAAACAATGAAGTGAAGGTTCCATCTGAACATATCTTGTTCAGATATAAGTTGAACCATGGCAAGTTGGGAGACTAATTCCTCTCAAGCACTCATTTTGGGTACTACAATCACTCTATGAAAATAAACATTGAGTGGAGCCACACTTAGGACTTCCGCCACTATAGCATGTTTCCGTCTCATGATGTTGTACAGAAGTGGGTTTTCCAAACAAAGGAGTAAGGTGCCAAGTTAGATATCTTCCCAGAACCTAATTTGTGTCCCGTCTTGGACTTGAAAGGATCCAAAATTTTGCAAATGGTGTTTGACTTTCATCAAGCCAGACAACAATTGTGAACCGCCAGGTTTTCCTTCCACTTGTATAAGTGTCTTCAAGTGCAAATATTTTTTCCTAAGTAGGTGCTGCCGTATGCCATCTTCGTTAAGTAACTTGAACAACTAGTTGCTGAGCAAGCAAGCATTTTTAAATTAAGTTCCTGAATGCCTTGTCCTCCTTGATCTCTAGGTTGGCATAAAATATTGGACCTATCTAATTGATACTTCCACTTATGATTATCGTTCTGCCAAAAGAATCATGATCGGTAATAATCCAATTTCTTCAGTACCCCTTTAGGCACCTCAAAAAGGGAAAACATGAACATCGAGAAACTACTCAAAACAGAATTGAGCAACACCAAACGTCCACCATAAGAAAGATTATTGCCTTTCCAACTACTTAGATTTTGCTCAAATCTCTCGTCAACCCCTTTCCATTCACTATTAAGAAGCTTCCTATGATGAACTAGAATAACAAGGTACCTAAAAGGAATAGACCCTACATTACAGCCAAATATCTACATATATTGATCTTCAACCTCCTTAGCCGCTCCGAAACAAAAAATCTCACTCTTATGAAAGTTGATTTTGAGTCCTGAGAGTTGTTCAAAAGTAGAAAGTAGAACCTTCAAATTTGTTTGCCTCCTCTAAGTCATGGTTGAGGAAGAGAATGGTATTGTCCGCATACTGCAAGATGGACAATCTATCATCCACGAAGTGTGGTACATGACAACTTGGATTTGACCTTCTTGCTTGACCCTGGTGATAATCACCGCTAACATATCCACTACAATATTAAACAAAATCGGGGACATAGGGTCACCTTGGCGGAGGCTCTTACTGGTTTGGAAGAAAGGTCCAACATCATCGTTTACCTTAATCCTGACACTCCTCCCCCATCACAAATTTCTCAATCCAAGAGCACCATATTGGGGAGAATCCTTTCATGCGTAATGTTTATTGTTGAAAAGGCCATTTGATCTTGTCATAGGCCTTCTCAAAGTTAACTTTAAAGATAATCCTGTCCAACTTTTTCCTCTGTAGCTCGTGTATAGTCTCATGCAAAATTACTAGTCCCTCCATAATATTCCATCCTAGAATGAACACCGTCGGCATTGATCGGATGACTCGCTGTGCTAAATTAGCTAGCCGATTGGTACCAACCTTGGTGAAAATTTTAAAACTTACATTTAACAAGCAAATTGGCCTATACTGTTGAATTTGATTCGCGTTCAAGTTTTTTGGGAGTACCGTGATGATTCCAAAATTGAGACTATATAACGCCAGATCCCCTTGATGGAATGCATCAAACAGGTTCATCAAGTCATCCTTGATAGTCTGCTAGAACACCTGGTAAAATTCCGCGGGGAACCCTTTCGGCTCCGGTGCCTTATTATATTCCATGTGAAATACCATTCATGCACTTCCTACTCAAAAAACTGCTCCATGAGAATTGCATTGTCTAGGTCTGACACCTGGGTGATGTCGTCACATAAATCTTCCCTGAGGGTTATGTGACTAACATCCGCGGGACCAAAAAGGTTTTTGTAATAATTAGTAATTTGCTGCTTAAGTTGGTCATTCCCACTTATCCAACCCTCTTCTTGATCCATCTGACAAATCTGTTGTTTATGATCCTTCCCATTTGCAATCAAATGAAAGTATCACGTGTTGTTGTCACCTTCCATTAGATGTTTTACCTTTGCACATTGGTACCATTTTATTCCCTCTTCCTTAAGAAGATCCGCTAGCTGTTCATTGGCTTGGTGTTTGACCTGAACCTCAACATCAGAGAGCCCATTGGTTTTTGATTTCTTGTCGAGCTCATCAATAGTGGAAAACAAACGCTTCTTATATTTCCTATAGCCGCCACTCAAATTCTTAGCCCATCCACGGCCTAAGTCTACTAAGTTTATATTGCCAATGTTCGAGGGCAGACCGGCCACGATTTTCTTTTCTCCAAATGTTGGCCACCATATCATAAAACCCCTCCCATAGAAGCTATCCAAGCTTGAATTTAAAAATAGGTTGCTTTCCTCGACAGAATGTCGTGCCAGTGTTTAGACCGTAACCGCTCCAAAGTGGAATCGATAACAATGGGATCTTTAATTTCCCATCCCGTAGTCATAAGTACCATGTCTAGCTTCTCGAAAGTGGGAACATCTAAATTAAATGCCACGTGAATTGCCGACCAGAAATCATAATCTCTCTCAAATCCAAGCTATCAATTATAGCATTGAATAAGAAAGATCATCTAGTGTCAAATTTTCTTGTTGGGGTGTCTAATGAGGTTAAAATAGCCCCCAGTTAGCAAAGGATGTGATTCTAAATTGCACGATTGAACCAACTCAGTGAGAAATTGTTCCTTGAATTCTGGTTGTGCCACCCCATAGATGGCAACCAGAATCCACGGAAAACCATCTTCCTTATTTTGAAGAAGGAATGTAACCAAAAAGTCCCCCTCCACAATGGAATTGATGTCAAATACTAAGAGGTAGAACCCAAGGAGAATTCCTCCAGAACATCATGTTGGTGGTTTACAATGCAACATATAGTCCATGCCACCACTTAGGTGTTTGAGGCTAGATGGCGAAAAGTTTGCCTTGTCCGTCTCAAGTAAGGCCAAAAAATCTACTTGATGTTCTTTGACAAAATCTGAAATGTGCTTATGTTTAGACAAGTCTCCTAGACCTCTACTATTGCAAAAGATGCCCTTCATATTGACCTTAAGAAATTTGATTTTTTCCATTGCTTCCTTCTGCTAGCCTTTTCTTTGAGAGTATTAGCCTTCTTCTGATAGGGAATGACAAATAGATCACTATAGAAGTGATCATCCCCGTGGTCCATGATCTCCTCCGTTAGATCCCTAAATAGGTGATCAAGCGTCGAGGTATCATCATCCTCCTGCTCTTCCACTAAAATTTACTACCCTTCTGCTTGCGAGACATCCCTTTTGTTTAATTACCGTCAATACCAAATGATCAGACTGTAATTTCTTATTACGGCCCAATGAGACTACTAATATTTGAGACTAACATATCATCTGAAAAAGAGAGAAAAGTTTGAGATTGATGAGTTAGCATACCGATTGACTTGTCCAGATTGTGAATTCTTGCGTGATGCATTGCCTTCTTCACTAAATCTTCGTCGGCTGTGATCAGCCCACCTTGTATGATGTTAAGTCGAGCGCTCCGCCTAGTACCCTCCCCAGCATGCAAGTCCATGTTGGAGACCTTTAGTGCCCCGGTCAGATTGCGGTTGGATGGTGAAGTAGCCAGTCTGACCAACACATCCATCGCGACCGGCTTGGTAGCAGCACCAGTCGACAGCATGTGCTCCTCCTGCGGGCCCACTTGGCCTCCTCTAGTGCAATGTGCCCCGCTAGCCGCAACCAAGTGGCTAGCAGGAGCGCTTCCATCACAGCTGCCCCTCCTGGGCTGTCAATCCCCCGGCCAGGCCCATCAGCTGGCCTTTGGTCGGTGAGGACCCTACTTGGTGGGCATTGTACACCATTTAAACTAGCACATAAGCCATTTTCGTAGTAGCCAAAAATCATGGCTTGGCGGAAAATGGAGTGAGCCACATCAATTGTGCCTGCTATGATGGAACATCGATTTTATCCTTGGACCTCCTTGCTTGTAGCACTTTCCGTCGAAGTGTTTTTCGTTCTTTTGCTATCCCTATCAACCATTTCTACCTCCTTACCAGCTGGATTCCTATCGATCTCCTAGTCATCTTCAGCAGCTTCTTTTTCCCCACATTGATTAGCTTTTTCAACGACAAAGTATATCTTGTAAAGACAATCATCCATGACAATATTGGTGTTGGGAGGAATTTTTTGCGCATCCATGACAGCAACCTGAATCTTGGCGATTCCATTCCATTGGGTGCTAGCCATATCCACCCTTGATGATGAATCCAATTGCACACAAAGACAAGTAATGACGTATCTCATGTGGAATGCCATAAACCTGCATCTAGACCTTGTGAAGGTGGTGTTTAACTTCCACCTTTTGAGAACCCTCCTTGATGTGCACAAACACCCCCTCATGGGACTTAGCTTTGAAGCCTCCAATGTTGATAAGACGCTGCAACTGAGCTCTAGATGGGAAGAGGACCGAAAAATAATTATCATGTTTTTAGCTTCCCATTTAAAAGTGACACACGTTGTAATTCAGAAACCACCTCATCAATAGTTAGGGACTCTCCTTCAAAACTCACCCCGCTAGCTTGCCATTGTCAGTCTAGACCTTTTTTCCAGATGAGGAAATGTGATAAAAACTGAGCCCATCCTCCGCTTAACCACATAGGTTGGCGCCAGACTTTGGTAGTTTCAGAATTGCACATATATATCTCACATATATCACAAAAAGTATCTCTTTGCATTCAGAAATGATATGGCCTTTCTTAGTACACCAGAAACACGATACCTTAGATTTATCCCCATCTTCGGGAGCTTTGGCTATTGTCTTTGCCGTGCTTGTTGTTGCAGCCATTGAGGAGGAAGGCACATCGCCGCTCGTCGCAACTATCGAACCACCCGCCGTCGGGGCAGTCCTCACTGTTACCACCTCGAGCTTGTAGTCATGCGCCACCGGTGCCGCATCACTGTTCCAATCATAGCCTGGGCCATCATGGCTGGGATACATGCTACGCCGCTCGCCCCCAAACCGACTCCCTTGGGGCATAACGTGGCCGACGGTCCCGCTGAGGTGGGTGCTAGTCCTCCCCAACCCCACATGCACCAGCTGACCCCAGTGGTAGCCGTGGCCACCACCTTGACCGACGTTAAAGTTTCTGAACCCGCCCTACTGACCAGCATTGAAGTAGCCAGCATTGCTACTGTGCTCACCACTGTTAAATTTTCTGCCATTGCTGTCGCGCAGACTAGCGTTAAATCTGCCATGGTGCTGGTTGTGAAGGGCACCAGTGCCACCCCCAGTGGATCCCGCTGCCCCACCGCTGTTGCTGGCCACGCCACCGGCTTGGTTGTTCACGGTGCCACCTTGCCCTCTCGCGGCCTCTATCCCGCTGATGCAAATGACATCGGCAAAAGTTGTACCAATCTGAGGCCATTCGCTTCGCCCTTTAGGTGACACACGCGTCGTACGAGTAAACAGGTCCAAGCGGGCCATGTAGCTTGCCATGTTTGGCCCCCGTTTGAGCCCACTAGTCATTGAAACATGAACTGAGAGTGGATCCCGCGGCTGAATTGGAGTCAGACTTGAACGCCGTCGCTGCCGTCCTTTGCCCGAACGGTTGATGACATCGCCAATTGTTAACGGTGGTGAGGTCCGTGGCGAAGGTACTGGGCCATGCCAAGACCGCCGAACGATTCATCGACGATGGGCGCCTCATTTATATCTTTGATGACCCTTGACTAGCTCCCCGATGAACTCATCCTCTAGCTTCCTACAAAACCGCGACGAAATCAATGATTTGGTTATCTTACCTACCGTCTTTGCGCTATTGTTGGAGACTTGATCATCCACTTCTTGTAGCTGCACATGTGTCAATTGATCCTCTGGGACGACTTGCTCTGCCTCGGTGGTCGAGAAGCCCTCAGCCAACAAGTCGAGGACAAAAACAGCCACCGTAGCCTTTTTGGCCATCGTCGCCCATACCTCCGATCCCGCTTCATCGTTGGAATCCTCACCTAAGCTCTAGAAACAAGATTTCGATCCCATCCCTGGAGCACATACAATAGGCACCGACGCTGGAGCAACACCTTGGTGTTCGCCTGCTGCCTTCATACATTTGTAGCAACAACATCGGATGGCCTGCCTACCTACCCCTATTGCCTTGTCCGATCGTTACATAACTAGAGTAAAAATAATATTGGCTCGATTGCTAGGAAATTAGATCAGGGAAGGAGGGAGCTGGCTACTTTGTGTACTAAATCTGATATTGCTTCTGTGGGTTGCCGCAGAAAATTACTAGTTGAGATGGATGAACTGTTGTAAAAAGAAGTTTTGTGGCAGCAAAGATCTAGAGTGTCTTCGTTGAAAGAGGGTGATTGGAATACAAGCTATTTTCATAGGAAAGCTTCTTCTAGAGCCAAAAAGAATAAGGTTATTTCTTTGAGAAGAGATGATGGTCAGAACACTAGTCAAGTTAAGTAGATGCATACCATGACTACCAGATTCTTCAAGGACCTTTATACACAAGATGCTAGTGTGGATCCTGAGCACATTCTCATCCTTGTGCAGCCAAATATCACTACAGATATTAATGAAACTTTGTGTCAAATGTCTTCTGATTGGGGAAATTGGTGATGCTCTGTTTCAGATTGGTCCTGTCACAGACCCGGAATTGCATATGATTACGGGAACGCGAAGTCGCCAAGGACCGAAGGACTCGTCAGCCCGGTGGCACGGTACCTGCGCCGTACGCACCAAGACGGAACGGTCCGACACCCGCCACGTGCGAGCCGGCCGGAAGCGACCAATCTTCCCAGAACCACATACGATTCCATAATCCGGTGAAGGTTTAGAGTTGTTCCCAATTACTACCAGACAAAACAAGGTCGGAGGAGCCCGGCAGTTCTACCCACACCCTAACCTAGCCCGAAGGCTAGTGGGTCGCTCAAAAGCTCGGTAGAACGCCCACACCCTGCCTGGCCGGCACAGCATCTCAGCCAGCGGGTCACTCAACCGATTCCTGCCCCACCTAGTAACAACCGGTACAGCCGTAACCCTTCACGGCATACCCAAAACGCTTCATATCATACACGCATTGCGTAAGGGCAGCCTGGAATTAACAACTCGGACATCACAACAAAGCTCTACATACATGATATTACTATTAACCGTCCACGATGGGACAATATATATTACATCATTCGGCCATAACCGAAAACATATCCGAGTACGGAGAAGTTAAACGACAGCGGAAATAAGGTAAACGAATCCCACAGCGGCACGGTGACCGCTGTACAAAAGCCACGACCTATCCCATAGATCGACTAACTAACTGAGAAAGCAACAATTTCAGGCATCATCGAAATAGTCTTCAACCATCGGCTCACCTGCAAGCTCTAGGGATAACCTGGGTGAGTACGAACGTACTCGCAAGACTTATTCGTGCTTGATTACATGTCCTACTCATACTAGTACAACAACAATTAAACATGAATGCTTCTCAGAGTAACAATATCCAAGTACGAATCATAACATTAATAAGGCGAAGTGAAAACAGACTAAGTAACAGATTAATCTCAGGATACTAACATATCACAACCAAACCACCACGAGATCAAATCATCAATTCCGAATCTATCTATTAGGGTAGCCCATGAGTCCAATCCACATCAAGCCAGTAAACATTAGCCAATTCAATTAGGGCAGCCCCTAAGTCAAATCCCAGTTGATCCAATCCATATATAAGTCAATTCCAAATTGATCCAATCCACACATATACATTTTTAATCTCTCGAACCACTACCGACAACTCAATCCCTGCAGGCATAGTGAGTGCATAACCGCAAGGAGGTAGCGAGCCTCCAAGGGGCATGGAGGCTTACCCCAACTATCCTCAGTGTTGGTTCTCGCTAGCGTTCCCGTGTGATAAGGGATGGTGACACGCTGAAGATAGGGTTGGTATGGCGACAAAATATAAAATATCTTCATACACCTGGGTCGCCGTCATGCTTCAATTCACACCAACCGTACCCATTGTGCACGCCCTCGGCTCTCCCAACTCACTTAACAATTTAATTGAAGAGCCATCAGATGTTCTCAACCCTAAGACACATCCTACACATACTAGTGTGCTCAACCTCATATGTAACATACAAGCAACAAGTTATACCTAAGCACACATAAACAGGGCATACACAATAGTACGGAAAGTAAAGATGCAACAAGCTCTGCTTGCCTGATTCGGGTTGTTCCTGGTCTTGCGGAGAGCTGTAAGCCTGGTGGTCTTCCTCTTCAGATTCTTTTATAAGCCATACGAAGAACCAGAAAAGAAACGATGAGAACATATTAAGATTCAGCATGTATGCATGTATGCATGATGTATAAGGCCAGTTATGCATGTCTAAGTGACTCAGAGGTACTAGGGTTCTTACCCGACAAGGTAGTCAAGTTAAGGTTACTGATATTAAATGGTAGCCCTAACCCTACATGCATGCTTAGTGAATTAACCTTGCTTCGAGTTAGGGTTTAACGACACACGATAATAAAAAGGGCTAACAACTTGCATCCTTCAAGGTCATACCATGCATGTGTTATTACTGGAACTCTAGTTGCTCCAATTTGTGGGAAATCTTATAAGGTCTCCAGAACTATAAAGTTCATCAAAATCGGAGTTAGGGTCGAGAATTTAGGGTTTATAGACTCCCGATGGTGGCTAATCTTCTACCCTAGATAATGTACTGTGCATATGTTCAAAAGTAGTTTTTGATTCAGCCATCTTGTAGAGTTTTTCATGAGGTTTCCAAATATATAAAATTTTTCAAATTTGGACTTGTGGTTCAAAAGTTATGAGTGTTTGAAATTCAGCATAAAATATGTTCTAAACACACCCTAACCCTAATTGCTACGTGCACCCGAGGGCTACCCAGGTCAAACCCAAAATCTCACGCGTACCCGAGAGACTACCCGGGGATTCCACCCCTTAACCCACGTCAGCGGGGCGTGGGACCCTTCGGTCAGCGACTCGGGTGGTCGGGGGACCAACCCGAGCGCTCCACGCGTCCACCCCGCACCCACCCTCTCTCTCTCTCTTCTCGGGACCGGCCGGAGATGAAGCTCCGACGGCGGTGCTCACCGGAGACTCGCCGGAGCTAAGCTTCAGAGCGCCTGGGGACTCGGATCTACTCGGGGAAGGTGGCGGAAGGTCCGGAGGCTCACCCTGAGCTTGCCTCGGTGGTCGGGGAGGGCTGAGGAGGTCGGAGGCGTGCTGGCGACGGTGACCAGCGGCGAGGTGCTTCGGTAACCGGCGGGGAGAAGCGTCGGGGCTCGGATCTGTGCAGAAAAGTAGAGGAGAGGGTTAAGGGAGTTGGAAGGGAGCTAGGGAGGGAGAAAATGGGGACTGGGGAGGACCGAAGCCTGCTCGGAAGCTCGTCGGAAGCTTCGGCCGGAGTTGAAGACGAAGGCGACGAGGAGGACGATCCCAGCACGGACCCGGGGCGGAGAGGAGGTAGGTAGGTGGGGAAGAAGCTGAGGAAGCTCGGTAGCTCGTCGGGGAGGTCGGAGACTCGCTGGGCTGCGGTGAATTGCTCACCGGAGCTTGGTGGCCGGAGGGGAAAAAGAGACTAGGGCTCGGGGAGATTAGGGGAGAGGGCGCTAGGGTTTCTGGGAAGAAAGAGGGGGAGGCGAGGAGCTGTCGGAGCGGTGGCTTAAATAGGGCGGCGAGCTTCGGACCGCCGGTCGGACACCGCCCAGCTCGGCCAGCGGGCGGCGGCGACGTGGAGGGGATGACCCTGACACGCGGGCCTGGGGCGCGGCAGAGAGAGGGGGAGAGACTGACAGCGGGGCCGGGCTGTCAGCCAGAGGAAGGGGAGAGGCGCGCGCGCGGGGGAAAGTGGGCCGGCCGAGGCGGCCCATTAGGCCTCGGCCTGGGTCTGTTAGGGTTTTCTAATTCCTTTTTCTTTTTCTTTTATCCCTGATCATTCCCCACGTCATTTTATGTACAATTTTTGCTCCAAATGATTTGAAATTTTTACAGGGGCTCTGATATATTATTTGGGAGCTACTGGGAAGGTTTGAATCAAATTGGAGTTGGTTTGGAGGGGTGTCTGGTTCAAATTTGAATTAGGGTCCGAATTAGGGTTTACACTGCGACTAGGCCTTAGATATATTCAAAAATTCTGGAATTTTACCTGGGACTAAGGTTTGCACTTTTGGAACTATTTGTGAGGTTTGGGGAGTTTGCATCCACTAGAAAAGGCTCTATTGACGAAACCCTAATTCCAGCTTCTTTAGGATTTTAGGTTTAGGGATTCACCGGAGTGTTCGATGACTTCCTCTACCCTTATTAATGACTTTGTTATTTTGAGTTCCTCGAATAAATTGATTGGTGTTTTGACATTGTTATTTGAAATACTTCAAATAAGTTGATTGGTGTTTGCAACAATTACCCACCAAGGATGAGATATTAACATATTCTATAAAGTATAATTATATTACATCTAAGTTTAGGTAAGGGAGGGGGTGGTGATGATGCCATGTATGCATGAATGCAGGTCGAAACCCTAATCATTAAGTTTGGGTATTACAGGTCCCCTCAAGGCTCTGAGGCCGGATGACTACCCTGCAAGATTTTTTTGCAATTGGGATTTTCTTCGAGATGATGTGATTTGTACAGTAAAAAAATTCTTTCCTGATGGCATAATGCCTGAGGGTACTACTATTTTACTTATTCCAAAGAAGAAAAACCTAGTGGAGTTGAAAGATTTTAGGCCGATAAGTCTTTGTAATGTTATATACAAGGTGGTCTCAAAATGCTTGGTTAATCGCCTACGTCCTATTTTGCATATCTTGATCTCCCCAAGTCAAAGTGCTTTGTACCGAAGGATGATAACCGATAATTCCTTGATTAATTTTGAGTGCTTCCACTCATTACAGAAAAATAAAAATGATCGTGGAAAGTTTTGTGTTTACAAGCTGGATCTCACCAAAGCGTATGATAGAGTTGACTCAAATTATTTGAAGGGTTGTCTCACTATTTTGGATTTTTCTGATGTCTAGGTCAATTGGGTGATGTCTTGTGTTACTACTGTCAGGTATTCAATCAACTTTAGTGGTCAACTGTTGGATTCCTTTCCACCTATGAGGGGTATAAGGCAAGGGGATCCTCTTGTCTCCTATTTGTTCCTCTTTGTTGCTATAGCATGTCCTTGCTTCTTAATGATGATATCAATTGTGATCGTCTTCTGGAATACTCCCTCCGTCCACAAATGTAAGGCGTGCACGGAATTTAAGGTCTAACTTTGACCAATAATTAAACCAATACAATTGAATTAAATGACATAGTAGTGGTATCATTGGATTCATATTCAAATATATTTTCAAATGGTATCACTTTTGTATTATATAATTCAATATAATTAGCTTAATTATTAGTCAAAATTGAATCTAAAATTTCGTGCGCGCCTTACATTTGTGGACAGAGGGAGTATCATGTATGTAGGCGAGCGTTAGGGATCTCTCATTTACTCTTTGCAGATGATAGTCTGCTGTTTTTAAGACCTCTATTGATCAAGTTTTGGTGATAAATGAGACATTATGTAAGTATGGAAAAGGTACAGGCCAGCTGTTAAGCCCTTCCAAGTGCTCTATTTTAGTTGGAGAAGGGTGTAGTATTTCTAATCAAGCTATGGTCACTGCACAGTTTTGAGAATTGAGGCGGAGGGTTTATCAGATAAGTATCTTGGACTACCGGTTCCTGAGGGGTGGAATGAATGCTGGAAAATTCCAGTGCATTAAAGATAAATTTCATAAACATTTGTCGGATTGTTCTGAGAAGCATTATTTCTGTGGGGGCAGGAAAATTCTTATTAAGTCAATTTTGCAAGCACTACCAATGTTTGTGATGGGTGTTCTCAAGTTTCTTGTGGGTTTCTGTGATGATCTTATGCAGCTTATTCGAAACTTCTGGTGGGGAGGAGATAAAAAGGAAGAGAAGTCCATTGGCTAGCCTGAGATGAAACAATTAAACCAAAACTGCATGGTGGAATTGGGTTCCGTGATCTTCGGGCTTTTATCAAGCTTTATTGGCCAAACAAGCTTGGTGCCTTCTGGAACATCCGAACAGTTTAGTGCCAGACTTCTAAAATCAAAATACTATCCCAATGGTTATTTACTTGATACGGCCTTTCCAAAAAATTCGTCACCTGGATGGCAAGGAGTGGAGCATGGTTTGGAACTTCTGAAGAAAGGGATTATTTGGAGAGTGAGGACGAGTGAAAAGCTTCATCTGTGGCGTGATAATTGGATTCCATGAAAATTTTCCATTAAAGTAAACGGTAAAACAAGGAGTTCTCATTTGAAGTGGGTATCAGCTGCATAAGATCATCATAGAAACCCACAGGAAACTTGAGAACGCCCATCGCAAACGTCGATAGTGCTTGCAAAACCGACTTAATAAGAATTTTCCTACCGCCACAGAAATAATACTTCTCAAACCAATCCGACAAATGTTTATGAAATTTATCTTTAATGCACTGGAATTTTCTACATTCATTCCATCCCTCAGGAACCGGTAGTCCATGATACTTATATGATAAACCGTCCACCTCAATTCTCAAAACTGCAGTGACCATAGCTTTATTAAAAATATTACACCCTTCTCCAAATAAAATAGAACACTTGGAAGGGCTTAACAGCTGGCCGGTACCTTTTTCACACTTACATAATATCTCCTTTATCACCAGAACTTGGGAGGGGTGAATAGGCAATAAGCAGTTTTAAACTTTTCTTGCAATTATGTGGAATTAAATATAGTCAAATGCAAGAACTAAATGTGCACCACAAGATACTAGTCAACTACAAGCACAACAATAATACACAGAGTAAAGCTTGTGGAAATTAAGTGTGGAACAAAGTAACAAAGGGAGACACGAAAATTGTTGCCGCATTTAGGATCCTTGGCGGAATCATACGTCTCCGTTTGGGGAGCTCAATCACTTTGATCTAGAGTCAGCTTCCTCTTAAACCTTTATCCCTCAAGGATGCACTTTTCATCTCCTCGATCTCTTCTTAGTGATCCTTCACTTGACGAAGGTGGATCGCAACCTTCACAAACTTCTTGAGGTTCACCATAACTTAACTGGGAGCTCTCAAGGACTCCTAGCCATATAAGAGATCCTAATCTCTGAGAGAAACAATCACGATGAAGAACTTGGAGATAAACTCGATTCTCTAGTGCTCAACTAAGCAAAACACTTCACTCACTTGAGATCTCCTTCACAAGAATCAAAAGTATGAGGCTTGAGGAAGATGGAGAAGCTTTCTTGAGTGCACGAATTGATTTGGCAAAAGGTTAGGGGTGGAAGGGAGAGTAGAGGTATAAATAGCTCACTCACCAAAATAAGCTGTTGACTGCAGAAAACAGCTCCTTAGAGTATCCAGGTTCACCCTAGAGTATTTGGGATTCAAAAACCAACAGCTCTTTTCCCTGGAGAAAGGGCTGCCAGACTCTCCAGACAGGCAACAACCCAACGTATCTGGACACAACCCCGGACACTTCGGAGGGGGTAATAGAAAGGAAAAAATTGCCCGGATATAACTCCAAAGTATCCAACTCAGATATTCCAGCCCAATGCCTAGGATTTTCCTGAGATCGATCTTGCTTGGACACTCTGTGAAGAGGCCTGGATACTCTGCACCAGGGGGGAGGAGGGGGAGGGGGTAACATAAAGGGGTAAATTGCCTTGAGTACTGACCCAGATACTCTAGTAGGCACTCCGGCTAAAAACCACCACTCTATTACTTGCCCCAATAGTCCCATCGAAAACCACGGACACTCTAGCATCTGAAAAACTTATGTGATCTATTAGGAATTTTTGCTGGATCCTTTGAGGAAAGTTGGTCCTAGTTGAGCATTTTAAGCACAAAAAATATTCACCAATCCTTTAGCACACCCATCTTGATAGTACGACTTTTCCTATACTCAAAAGTGATATTTAAAATCACCAAACTCAAGGAAATTTGATCTAATCTTCATATGAACTTTTTCGCTTCTTCTTTCCAACTTTTTAGGGTCGCCAATGCCGGTTGGACTTCTCTTGTGGAACTAAAACCTGTTATATCCTTGATAAATACATTAGTCTCTTAATCATTTTTCATTAACCACCAAAACCCATTTAGGGGGCCTAGATGCACTTTCAAAAGGGGTTCCTCCAATGCGTAGGGTGGTTCGATGTTGGGGCCCGAAATCGTACATGACCTAAAGGATGATGTGTTGCTAAAGACTGAAAAACCACCCAACATACCATACGCATTCACGTCGTATGTATGTATCACTATTGGACAGCCCGACACTAGGCCAGCATAGCATACGCACATATAGTCGTATGTACCACTGTTGGTCAAGTTGACCAGAAGAAATCATCATTCAATAAGTCAAATATTATTCTAAACACCCTCGTGGAGGCTTGGCACATGTATTCTTCTACAATCATCACAATCACTTAGAGGAGCCCGATACTTGTGTCCACACCCTAACCTAGCTGGCCGAAGTGCATACTAGTGGGTTGCTCGAAAGCCCGGCACGATACTCACACCCTGCCAAGCCGGCAATAGCATCTCAGCTAGCAGGTCACTCAACTAAAGAGATTACCAATGTCGAACAAGATACCAATACCAATTCTCTACCATCACTCCACACACTTCATATCATCTAGACACTGTGTATGGAGAGATGAGGTGAACAACTTGGAAATAGTTCACATCCCTTACCTTTGGGCAGATCATATATTATAGACAAAAGACCTAAAGGTCATAAGTAGCAATAGTTAAACAACAGAAGTAAAAGCATACAGTGATCCATAGATACAAGCTAGTAATATTCAACCCAAAAGTACCCATGACATAGTCCAAAAGATCGATACGTTAACAAAGATAACCACTTAAGTGTCGCTCTGATAGTACTCACCGGGAGATGGATCATTTATTCCTATGCATGTAAGACAACTACCAATGAGAACAAACGTACTCGTAAAGACTTAGTAGTGCTCGTGACATGAATAGTAGCATGGCATATAACATACAGTAACATGGAAATTGACATTGTAATAATAAAGCTACAAAGATATAAGAAAGTCTTCACCTTAACCAAATGCCAACAAAACAAGGATATGTTCAGATTATGAGTTAAACAACTCAATCTTCAGTCATGACAAGTTATGTCCAAGAGCATTATATTGTTGCACACAAAATGTCAATCGTTTAGCATCACCGACAAGTGCTTTCGGGGTTCTCCAAATAGGGGTGGCACGGCCCCAAGAAGGTAAGATCCACTTCAAAATCACTTTCAATGGGGTCATGATTCACATGCGGCTTGTTGGATCGACGGCTTCCGACAGAGGGGGGGTGAATGTCGGACTCAAAATTTCTTCACAAGATTAGAACACAGAAACTATTGATTAGTTATTGTGATCGAATCAAGGAATGCAGCGGAAAAAACAATCGACAAATGGATTGAAAAGGTTACAAAAAAAATAGCCAGACCGGATGTTCCGGTGTATATATCGGAAGTTCCGATGTGGCCGGAACTTCCGGTGTTACCCCGATTTCGAATGTTCTGGAAAAACCGGACCTTCCGACTCCTGGATCGGAACTTCCGATGTGGCCGGAGGTTCCGGTGTTACCCTGATTTTAAATGCTCGGGAAAAACCGGAACATCCGACTGCTGGATCGGAACTTCCGATGTGACCGGAACTTCCGGTGTGAAAATCGGAACTTCCGGTTTTTGCGAAACAGCAGATCGTCGCTCGGTAAAACGTTCGCAGATTTTGATCCACCCAACGGAATTGGATGAAATTTTGCACAGAGATAGACAAACGACTTACGGAGCTGTTCCAATTGGAATCACCTCAAAAGCTCATCTGTGCTGAGAGAAAGCCCCAATCTACTAAGAGCTGTTCCAAAAGCAAACAAGAGGAAAACTTGCACGAGATCAAATCAATTGATTCTTAGAACTTGGGAGGAATTTTGATACTCAATCAACATAGAAACATCTCCCACGTTCTAACAATCTATTCCACCAAACAAATCTCAAGAAACAAATCAATCCATGAGGGAAGGAGACGAACGAAAATCCAAAGAGCAAAAAGAGAAAAACTCACAATCACAAGGGGAGACTCATGGCTTTTCTTGGAAATCTTTTTGTATTGATTTTCGTGGGTTTTCTAGTGTTTTTACATGCCTCTCATCTTAGGCAAAGCACTCTTCTAGTGCAGCTCTCAAAATCTAATCAAAAGGGTCAAAGGGTTAAGAAACCCTAATCACCTATTTATAGTGGGGAGGGACAACCCCCTCTTCCACTCTTGGGCCTCATGCCCTAATGGACCAAACTACTTAGCACGCATCTCAAAGCGTCTAAATAGCTTAGCCACCTCTCGATTTTCCTTCCACCCTAAGCTACCAACCCTAAACCGCTTCCGGCCGCCGCCGCAGTTTCTTGGTTGAGCTTCTGTGGTTTCTGCGTTTTTACCAAAACGCCCTCGCACTGACTTGGTCCTCACGTCTCGTCTCCACCCGCTTCCTTGTCGTCCGCGTACATGCTTTTAAGCCGCACGATGTCGTCGCCACCTCCTTGACCGCATCTCAGCCCTCCAAGCTATCATGCCGGTCCATATGACCGAACCATCGCCGCACCCAACTCGCACCTGCACACAATAGACCAAGCAAAACGTCGCGAGCACAAGTCTTCCACTTGACCCAAGTCAGTCGAGAAAAATCCTTTATCCACTCAATTTTTCCTTGAGACAAATTGGGAAACTCAAACAATCAACCACAAATTCAAAACCGAATTCATGCAACCTCAAATTCAACGCAACACAAAGTGGCAAGATATTCATCACACAGATGTACACGTCATCACATGACTCACACGGCTGATAGGGGATAATCGAGTGTCAACTAGTAACCGCGACGAGTGGTAATGATTAGTGTCGGAGTATTATTCCGGCAATACTGAATATGGGGCAGTGTGAGCACAGCAAATCCGGATGGGTGCACACGGGAGACGGGATTTAGACAGATTCAGGCCCTCGCGGAGAGGTAATACCCTACGTCCTGTGTTTGGTGGCTAGTATAGCTTGAATCCCGAGTGCCGCAAGTCCTGGAGAATCGATCTCGAGGTGGCTTGAGCTATGAAACAATGGAGACTGTCTATGACTAAAGAGCTTAAAGGCTTACCGATCGGAGGTCCCCTACCAGACCTTATATAGGCGACCGGGATAGGGTTATAAGAGTCCGGATCGGTTAACAGATTGAATTCCTAACTAGTTATAACAGATTCCGGGTATGCCGGGTAGGTACCAGTCCATGTCTTGTACTCCACGTTGATGAGGCGCCCCCGTGTAGAAGTCAGACTCCGAGTAGTCGGCCCGGCCCGCCCTATGGCCAGAGGGCCGGATTCGCCCTCTTGATGATACCCGGGTGCCATGTCATCATCAGTAGCCCCCGAGTCCTTCACGATCTTACTGCTATCAGTCTTCACTTCTGGTCAAGCTTCCCGAGTGACTTTCGCTTGCAGGGAGATTGCGAATGACTGATAGAACTCCTGTGGAAAAGACAATAAAAAGCCAAGTAATATTCACCTGTAAGGCAGGAATATCATGGCGGGTGAGCTAATAGCGGGTAAATTCTGGTGGTACCCGATCCATCCTGATGGACAGAGACCGGCTAATAGCCTAGCGTGGGGCGTACCATGAATCCCAACTGAATTTCCAAGTAGCACCTGGCCTTCCCGAGTGGATTGAGGCCAGCTAGTGTCCCCTGAAGGAATGCCTCCGAAATTCGCGTCAGAACCAGAGAAACAAGCCATGGCGTATAGGTTCCCGAGTGACGAAGCCTTACACCGAGTCATTCCACTGAATCCAGAAATTCCAGATCCCGAAGCCTCCGGAACGGCATTCTCGGAAGGTCCAGGTGGAGAATCCGGCTGCTCCGAGTTGCTCGGCATCCAACTTGTGGCCTACGGAAGGCACGCCATTACTGCCCTTCACTCGGGTGTATTCAGATGATTGCGTTCCTGCTTGAGGCCAACCACTGAAACCCTTCACAACCGTAACGCCCAGTCCCGATTCTGCCGGTGACCGGCTAGTGGTCTGCGGGAAACACGTTGCGGTTGCTGTTTGCGGGAGTGTATTCCGAACGGCTATTAAACCCAGAAGGCCAACCGTCGGATCCCCTTTTAATTAAGCGGCACGAATCGCGGCGCCGTTAAGTCGTGGGCGCGAAAGAAACGTGACGTGGCCCGTCCGAAACGCGTAGTGGAATCTGAAAGGGCGCATCGTGGGCGCGGAGAATCTGGGTGCGTGCGGACGTGGGGAAGCCGAACCGCTGAATCTGTTCCTTTTTATATTCCGAAGAGGTCGCGGGATCGATCCACGCCTTCACACGCATCCTCATTCCCTTTGCGCCCGAACCTTTCGTCTTCCTTTCGCCCGAATTGACTCGTGCGCGCTGCTCCACCCAAAACCCTAACTCCCACTCCGGCCACCTCGGATGCAAGCCCCGCATTGGGAAGCTGATTCGACCAAAGCCGAAGAAGACGCTTTGGTGTGGAAGCTGCTAAGCGAAGGAGATTCCCCCACTAACCCGATGGCTCCGTGGATGAAGTCGACGGCGACGGAGGCGCGGCTGGGAATGCTGCCGCCCAAGGAGCTGATCGAGTGGCGTGCCGCCACGGG
>JAGXJF010003163.1:0-19871 GCA_019208055.1 Stipa capillata | reverse complement strand
AAACTAAGTAGTAATCCTTTCTATTTGTAACATCCTGATTTTCAGAGCTTTTCAAAATCTTTTATTTAAAAATCAGAGCCAGAAAATTTTGTTATTTATTCTCTAATTAATTAAAGCTATGTGGGGGACCCGGTATTCTACTCTGATTCAAGGGATTCACAATAAGTGAAGACGGTGACCATAGCCGCCACCTGCGACGGTCTATGGCCCACCCCCGCCCCGTGCGACATGCATACGACGCGCTGCGTATGGCTCACCACGGCCTGATTGGGGGATCACGATTCCAAACACATACGCCTCACGCGTATGACTCACTTTGGCAATGGACCTTAATTTCACTTTGCATTCCACTTGAATCGAAATAAAATAACAAGTTCCTCCATATGCATCCAACCACACTCCCCATTTCAACATACACGCATGACAGACGGGAGGTGGGGGCATATGTTGGACAGCAAGCATATCATCACACGAACCACTACGATACTGATACGATAATACACCTAGCTGTCCACATGGGACTATATGAATACATCATTCGGCGATAACCGGAAACATAGTCAAGTCGGAAATATTCATGCAACAGCGGAAGAAAAGACCCAAAATCCGCAGCGGCGCATCAACCGCTGCCCAAAATTCACCAAAATCCCACGAGTCGATAGCCAACCAAGAAAACCAAGCCGCTAGGCATCATCGAAGTAATCCTCGACCACTGGCTCACCTGCAATGATTTAGGAATATCCTAGGTGAGTACGAAGGTACTCGCAAGACTTATTCGTGCTTGATTAGATGTCCTACACATACTAGTACAGCAACAACTAAACATGGTGCAGTTTGATCTAACAAGGTACAAGCGGGAAACATGGCATGGATAGCATTAAGGGAGGAGCACATCAACTCTCACTTACAGTGCAGATCCCGTATAATTCAAACGCAAACATGATAGCATCAATTATAACATTCCAATGTTATTTGGGGCAGCCCACGCCCATCTACTTTAATCAACCCCCTTGGACCGTCCCGGCAAATCCAACTACTATGGGAAATATCGAGTGCTGGAAGTTGCAAAGCTCTAGTGACCGAGACTTGACATCAGATAACCCATAGCGGTGAGTCCGACGGCGACCATGAGGGTTCTCAACCTATCACATATTCATTCCAATCAATCTCTCCGTCTGTCACCGGCTGTACAACTACCATGGATATAACGAGTGCTTCTCACTTGGAGGTTGCAAGGCCCCGAGTGACCAAGACTTGCTATCAGATATACCCATAGCGGTGACTTCCGCTGACGTCCACGCGTGACAAGAGGAGTGCTACGATGGAGTCACCTCAGAGGGGTATAGCGACAAACTCTCCTTACACCTGGGTCACATTCATGACATCAAATATACCCATCGTATCCATCGTGCACCTACCCTCTTCGGCTCTCACATCTCGCTTTTAATGGTTCCAAGTTGATAGGGCGTCAAGTTAAATTCTCAACCATCACAGAAAAATAACTTCTAAGAACCATCCTAAACAGTTCCAATCATAATCCCTAACCAAACATCCACACATTACTAGTAGTCAGGCATGTAATAGAATATAAGAAATGCAACAAGCTCTGCTTGCCTTGGTCACTAGGTTCCTGATCTTGCGTTGAGTCGTGAGCCTGGTGGTCTCCTTCTTCGAGCTCTATTGCAAATAACACGAAGTACCGGAAACAAACGACAAAAGAAAGCAATGAGATTCGGCATGAATGCATGATGAATTATGCCAGGTATGCAACTCTAAGGTGACATCTGGGTGATAGAAACCTACTGTAACAATAATGTTTTGTTTTGGATGGGCGGAAATGAGGTTATAATCCTAACAATGCATGCATGTCCAATTATTGATTGCAAGTTCAGGTTAAAATTACTATGCATATTAGATGGTTATGACTCTAAATGGTTGTATTACAGTAGGGCTCTACGATACGAAACTAACGCAACAGGATTTACTCAATTTGGAGCTAATACCATCAAGATACGACTTATCGAAGAACGACACTCGAAAGGGGATGAACTAAATCGAGTTCAATTTGGTCTGTAGTGCAATTGGACATATTAAAATTTTGATTCAACCAAAATGTAGGAAATTTCATGAGGTTTCCGAATATGTAAAATTCGCTAAATTTGGAGCTATGGTTCAAAAGTTACGGATTATTGAAAACTTCGTACGAAAGAAATGAACTTAATTCAAACTCAAATTGGTTGGGATTTACATTTCAATTTTTTAAATTTTGTTTCAACCAAGTTGTAGGAAATTTCTCAAGGATTCCAGAAAGGTAAAGTTTGTTCAATTTGGAGTTATGGTTTAAAAGATATCGCATTTCGAAGATTGTCGCAAAATCGATAAACCCTAACCCTAATCTGCGAAAAATGGATCTGCTACGCGCACCCAGATCTCTACCCAAATTTCAGCCTTGGCCCAACTGACAAACGGGCCCCACTTGTCGGCGCTGACTGGTCAATTGAATCCCAGTCAGCTGCTGACTGTGTACCCGTGGCCAGTAGGGGCTGCCACCTCACCCTCCCTCTCTCTCTCACCCCTCTCTCTCTTTCTTCTCTGCGCTGAGGTGGCCGGCGGCTTCAGGACGGCGGCGACCTCGCCGGGGATGACCGGAGTAGGGCTCGGGGGTATGGCGAGCTTGGGGAAGACGGTGGGAGGTCCGGCATCTTACCCCGAAGGCAATGCACGGTCGAGGGGAGGAAGCGGTGGCTGGGAAGGGGCTCGCGACGGTGACTGGCGGCGGGGAGTTGCGGGTGACGCCGGCGACGGCCTTTCGGGCACGGATCTGCAAGGGGGAGGGGAGAAGGGGGATTAGGGAGGAGGCAGGCTTGCTCGGGAGCTAAGCGGGGACAGCCGGGGCTCACCGGAGGGCGAGGAATCGCTCGCCGAAGTGGTGGCCAGACGCGAAGGAGACGGTGAAGCTCGGGCTCGGATCTGCGAAGAAAATGGGAGAGAGCGGTGAGGGAGGAGGAGAAGGAGCTCGAGGGAGGAAGAATGGAATCAGCGGAGGACCGGAGGGGTCGCGCGGGCTCACCGGAGTTGAGGTCGGCGACGGGGAAGAAGGCGGAGCGGAGCTCGAGCACGGGAAGAAGCTAGGGGAGGAGTGGAGCTAGGGCTAGCCGGGAAAGGAGGAGGGGCGAGTGGGCTGTCCAAGCAGCCTTTATATACGGCGGCTGGTCGGGACGCCCGGTGGCGCTGCCGCCCACCCCGGCCATCCGGCGGTGGCGACGTGGTGGCCGGCACCCGACAGGTGGGCCCCACGCGGCACGGGAGGGAGAAGGCGCAGCGGCGCTGAGACGTTTTCTAGAAGGGGAGGCAGAAATCCAGAGAAGGGGGAAGGCGCCAAGCGCCATAGGCGTTTTCCAAAGGCAAAAGCAGAAAGAAGCCAAAGGGGAAGCGGGTTCTCGGTAGCGGGCTGGCTCGCGGGCTGGCCGAGTGGGCCTCGGCCCAGATCCCTTTTTCTTTTTTGATTTCTTTTTCTTTTTCCAGATAGGGTTACTTTGTAATTTGATTTGAGCACTCAATTCAACTCCTAATTGCTTGAAATTTTTACACAATGCATAAAACTAAGTATAGAACCTACCATAAAATTTTGAAATCATTTGGAGACTGTTTGACCTAGGTTTGAATTCAAATTTCAAATTTGCCCTAAGTTAGGGTTGAACTGTAACTAGGCCCTATACACGTCCAAAAATTTGAAAATTTCATTTGTGGACAGAAATCCCATCTCCATGGCCAAATACAAATTTTTGTAACTGTTTATCTACAGGAAAATTGCTTAATCATGTAATTACAATTCAACCCTTTTTGGCGATTTGACCTTTAACTTCGATTGAGCTAGCAAGTCCTTAGGGTTTTCGGACAAAACTTTGGGGAGGGGAACCTTAGAGGGATGACCCCACTAGAAACCCTAATCTTCCTCCACCTACTATTGTTGTGGTTGATGTTTGTTAATTCAAATAAGTTGATTGGTGTTTGTAAAATTATCCACCGAGGATGGGATATGTACGTATTCTATAAAATGTGATCATATCACATTTAAGTTTAAACAAGGTGTGTGTGCGTGTGCGGGGATGATGATATGAATGTATGTATGAAACGCAAAACCTAATCGTAAGGGTGAAATGGGTATTACAAGCTAATTGGAATTTCACAAATTGGACCGGAGTTAATTTGAGTTAATGTAACTTGAGTTTGAGTTGTTTTCAAACTTGGAATATGTCTCCAGAGTTTTTCTCAGAATTTTTGGAGTTCGTTTGATATTCAATTTCGCTCTACTGTTTTTTGTTTTTATTTTGGTTTTCTCCTTTTCTTTCCTTCTTTCTTTTATGGCCACCATCCCTGCTCATCCCCACCCGGCATCCCGCAGTCTCATTCCTCCCTTGAGCAGCCACCCCGGCGAGTGCTGCGTAGCGCAGCATGCGTCGCCACCTCTTTTCCAATAGGGTTTGACCTAAATCTCTTTCCCCTAATCTTCCTATAAATACCCCACACACCACCCACCTTTTCCCCACTCCCCCACACTCTTTTCCCACGAAACCCTAGCCCCCACACCCTCCAAACAGCCGCCACCCCCCTCTTTGCCTCCGTGCAGTTTCTAAGCAGCACATATCACCTCAGTGTTTTCCCAATTCCTGTTGCCTCGAACATCTTTTGGCAAATCCCTTTGGTGAGATTATTCTTAACCTTTTCCTCTACCTCTCTGCAAACTTTGGTGAAGATCCAACGGTGCAATCATCGGGAAATCTCCAAATACTAACGTGCTGTTTGCACCCAGATTTTCTGCGTGTGCATCTAGATTGGAATGATGCCCTCATTAGCTCGAACCTCCTTTTTAAGATCCATTGAGTGAGATCCTGGATAATGTTGTCAAGATCATCTCCACAAAATTTGAAGACAATCCAATGGTCCAATCTCCGAGAAATCAAGTTTCTTCGTGCTGTTGTTCATGTGTAGATTTGACTAAACGAACGGTACATCGGCATTATCACCTCTTTCCCCATTGATCCGGTGAGTCTTTGAAGAATTCCTTTGGTGAAGTTGTGCCTTAGGTATCTATAAGCACCTCTGTAAATTTTCACCTTGATCTATGTAGCCGTTTGGCAGGAATTGATCCGTCCCCGACGTGCTATCCGTGGATGTCCAGATTCAATCTACAGAACATCTAACTTGTCTGATCTTTTCCTGTTGACTCGTTAAGAGTTCTCCAAAACCCTTTGGTAAGATTGTACCTCTGTGTGTCTAGTTTCTAACCCAATTGGTGGATTGCAATTTCGTTGAGCGAGCATCATGCAGCGTCCAAAATCCTCCAGTCTGTCCAGAACCGATCTATGTCCAGTTCCAACCATTTCGTGTTGCAAACGTCGCCCCCACCCATATAGTTAATCTCCTATCATCTTGTGGTGCATCATGGCATTATTTTACACCATTAATCCTTGTTTGAAATCACCCGCATCACCCTATGTTCATCTATAATGTTCTTCATTATTGCTTGATCACCAAATTAAATTGAATGTTATGTTAGACTATAGTTTCATATATTTATATGCTTAGTTCTTATATAGTCATTGCTTCTATTTATGTAATGTTCATGCTTAGAATTCATCATGTGATCAATCATGTTTAGTTCAATACTAGGTTTATTCATCCATATAACTACATGTTGCATGTTTCTATAGTTGAATATAACATACGCATATACAATATAATTCGGTTTTAATAGTTAGTAGACATGAGGTAGTTCAACATGTTAGTTCAATCTTGTTTATATTGCGGATAAATTTGTTCATATTTAATAAGAATCATATTGCATGATCTTATGTATGTTCACATATATTGTGTTATACAATATATAACCGAACCTAATATTGCATATAACCTATAACAGTATAAGCATAATCTTACTAAGCGAATATTAATATGACATATCATATGGTATTTGATCTTTGTATAATGTGACCATCACCACCTACTCAAATATAATAGATAGTAATAGATTATTATATATGGTATAAGGTTGCTTACTAGCATGTTAGTGTCTTTAATCACACGTGATGATGATTGTTTAATAAACATGTTATGATTCCCATGTCACCATGTGTAGATAATATGATAAGATATATATGTGTAGATTTAAATGGAAGTATGACATGATGTTATGCAAAATATAAAGTTATTATATATATAGATGCTTCTTGTTTTAACTAATGGTGTTGTAAAATATTTAGCCATAATGGTAACCTTTGTTTATAGTATGATTAAGTTTATATTCACATATTACGCTTCATATAGTTTGCATATATGGTCATGTTATATATGTTACATGTATATATTGCCCGTGTTTAAATAATAGTTTGATATGACTTGGTTAGCACATTAAGTAAACTCTATTTGTATTTTAATTATTAGTTGAACATAGTTAGGATTGCACATGCTTAGCCTATGTCTATCTTTAATATTGATCGTTGCATGATGTATATTGTATGGTGGAATGTGCATATGTTCGTGCACATCTTAGACGCACCTATAGTTTAATTCATTTATATTTAAGGATTGTTACAAAATAGTTTGTCACGTTATTAACCTCTGTGTATAATATGGTTAAGATCACACACATGTCTCATATTTGTTCGATGTATTTCATGTGGTTTACATATGCAGCTATGTGTATATATTTATGCATATATGCATATGCTAGTCCATGTTTTAGATAATAATCCGTCATGCAATGGTTGACACGTTATTTTATTCATGTGTATAATTTAATTGTTTGTTTAAACACGATTAAGTTACACATGTTCAATATGACTTTATGTTGCATAATCATGTAGTTGCATATATATATATATATATATAATTAGACTTAATATTGTTGACAATCTACATGTTGGAATAATAATCCCTTACTGAGTTATTATTATTTAATCATATCGTATGTTAGTTGATGGACATATAATATGTATGTACTAGTATGCATAAGTTGATATCTTATGTTACACTTCCATAAGGTGGTGTATAGTCACATATACATGGTTAACCTTTAGGTATCAATTATAATATATGCATATATGTTACTAATAATCATTCTTTACTAAAATATTGTTATTGTTATGTGTAATATCTGTAGCTTGATTGCTGTATTGTATACACACAATAGCATGAGTAGAGTTAATGTTATATCATAGATTGCATATATGTATGATGCATGTGATGTGGATGCTAGTTATTATTTGGTCATATAGTTTAATCACCGTTTGTATTATTAATGATTGTTATTAGATTGTAACTGCATGATCTTATGTATGTTCACATATATTGTGTTATACAATATATAACCGAACCTAATATTGCATATAACCTATAACAGTATAAGCATAATCTTACTAAGCGAATATTAATATGACATATCATATGGTATTTGATCTTTGTATAATGTGACCATCACCACCTACTCAAATATAATAGATAGTAATAGATTATTGTATATGGTATAAGGTTGCTTACTAGCATGTTAGTGTCTTTAATCACACGTGATGATGATTGTTTAATAAACATGTTATGATTCCCATGTCACCATGTGTAGATACTATGATAAGATATATATGTGTAGATTTAAATGGAAGTATGACATGATGTTATGCAAAATATAAAGTTATTATATATATAGATGCTTCTTGTTTTAACTAATGGTGTTGTAAAATATTTAGCCATAATGGTAACCTTTGTTTATAGTATGATTAAGTTTACACGCATAGTTTATATTCACATATTTCGCTTCATATAGTTTGCATATATGGTCATGTTATATATGTTACATGTATATATTGCCCGTGTTTAAATAATAGTTTGATATGACTTGGTTAGCACATTAAGTAAACTCTATTTGTATTTTAATTATTAGTTGAACATAGTTAGGATTGCACATGCTTAGCCTATGTCTATCTTTAATATTGATCGTTGCATGATGTATATTGTATGGTGGAATGTGCATATGTTCACGCACATCTTAGACGCACCTATAGTTTAATTCATGTTTATTTAAGGATTGTTACAAAATAGTTTGTCACGTTATTAACCTCTGTGTATAATATGGTTAAGATCACACACATGTCTCATATTTGTTCGATGCATTTCATGTGGTTTACATATGCAGCTATGTGTATATATTTATGCATATATGCATATGCAAATCCATGTTTTAGATAATAATCCGTCATGCAATGGTTGACACGTTATTTTATTCATGTCTATAATTTAATTGTTTGTTTAAACACGATTAAGTTACACATGTTCAATATGACTTTATGTTGCATAATCATGTAGTTGCATATAGAGATATATATATATATAATTAGACTTAATATTGTTGACAATCTACATGTTGGAATAATAATCCCTTACTGAGTTATTATTATTTAATCATATCGTATGTTAGTTGATGGATATATAATATGTATGTACTAGTATGCATAGCTTGATATCTTATGGTACACTTCCATAAGGTGGTGTATAGTCACATATGCATGGTTAACCTTTAGGTATCGATTATAATATATGCATATATGTTGCTAATAATCATTTTTTACTAAAATATTGTTATTGTTATGTGTAATATCTGTAGGTTGATTGCTGTATTCTATACACACAATAGCATGAGTAGAGTTAATGTTATATCATAGATTGCATATATGTATGATGCATGTGATGTGGATGCTAGTTATTATTTGGTCATATAGTTTAATCACCGTTTGTATTATTAATGATTGTTATTAGATTGTAACTGCATGATCATATGTTATCTTATGCTACGCCATGACTAGTCTCTATTTCATGCCATCTATCTAATTTGTTACATGATGTCTAATTATGTATTGCATGATAGTCCATATAGATTGTCATATCGCATGTTATCATTTCTTGCCGACTAGCATGTCAGGACCTTGCTTGTTTACTAGTACGATGGGTCATATTTGTTTTACTAGTATGTCGGGTTTCCATGTTTAATCATATGGTTGTGCTATTGTTATCATCGACCATATTGTTCCTAGTCGCATATCTATCCCTATCTCGCATGTGGATTAACTTTAGTCCTTTTACATGTAAATTCTATCCTCCATAAATCTATCCTTTTTCCAGAATGATCTGATCCGGAAGACCATCTTTTGAGTACATGTACTCTATATGGTTGAGATATATAATCTCACACCTTCCTCGTTGTCTTTCGACAATCCTATCTCTTCACCTTTGTCCTTTGATACCTATCCAACCCTGCTAGCCCTATTCTTCTGGTATTTCCATTTGATATTTAATTTGGATTTATATTTATTTGCCTTGCATTTTATTGCTGTTGCGACGAATAGGAAGTAGCGAAGTTGGGTAAGGTCAAGTTCCTGCAGAAGAAGACCAACTCGTCAACGAAGGCATGCCCTTTTTCTTGATCATGTTGATCCTATATTTTCAAAGTCATTATATTTTATTGTTTATAAACATGCATGCTGTTTTAATCCAGTAGCTAGCGTGTCGATTGACACACCTTTACCTTTCTGCTTGTCGCCATGTTTACTTGATACCCTGAGTAGATTAGTAGGTTTTATTCTGAATAGAGTAGAGAATGCTTAGCCATGCTTAAAATATATCCTTAGGTTTTTTTGAATTGCCTCTATGGAGGAATGAATTTCGGATCGATGATCCTTGTTGGAACCTGTTGAGCTCGCTGAGCTAGGGCCGGATGCCCGATGTTTCCCTCTCTCTCTCTCTGTTCTTCCTATTCTACTCTGGGTGAAACTTACCATCTAATATGGTGCGGGCAGCAGCTGAATCAGTGTTGAAGGAGCATATGGTTGCCTACCCGCTGAAGGCCGGTTTAAAGGAACCATTTATCGTCCGTACCGCATAAGGCCGAAGTCATGTAATTGGAGAATTGTGTCAACAGTACAACCAGATGCTATATGGGCACTGGCTTGGTCAAGTATGTTAGTTAGCCTTTGGTGTCGATGTTGCCGTACCGCAGAAGGGGTGGACGTAGCTACGAGGACCCTCGGCACAGATGGGGGGATCGGAGGGTGGGGACGTACTCTCAACTCCGAGCTAGACCCAGTGGGCATGTCACATCAGAGGGGGATCTAGCTAAAAGACCTTGTCACAATCTCCCTGCCGGTACACCGATGGGTGTGTACTATGCTGGCGACGGCCAGTGGCAACAAGACAAGATTGTGTCATGTGGGTAAAGTGTACACACTCTACAGAGTTAAAACTAATCGATTAGCCGTGTCCACGGTTATGGACAGCACATGACTCATTCTTGATGAAAAGGAACTGTCCCTCTCCCCCTTGCTATTTCCCTCTACCCCTTTGCTGATGAATCCTATGGTCGAGCTCAGGCGGGAGTCCTTGCTCGAGTGTGTTGGTCGTGACCACACCTGTTGAAAGCACCCCTGATATTAAAACTGATTTACATCAAAATGCTGCCTTCGAATCTATTATAAGTAATTCAATTAAGAGATTGCTTTACGCAAATAAACCATAAAAGCTTCCTTTGGAGCCTTGCATGTAGTATGATAGGACCATCTGCCGCCAGGTGGCTTGCTGAGTACGTGAAGTACTCATTGAGCATGTTGTTTGTTGGACGTGCTTAGATATCTATGAGGACGATGAAGACTATGAGGTATCTTCTATATCAATGCTGAGGTTTAGGTCACGTGGCCTCCGTCGACTACCTGTGGTTGAGATGGAGACATCTACGCTTTATTTTCCGCTGTGTTTCTAAATGGTAAGGGACATAAGTCCTAGTTACTTTATTTAGTCATATCGCTACTATAACTCAATTGTTTATGTTTCTAAAATGTTTCGTGATGTGTGCAGTGATATCAATTCGCCTGTGTTCATCAGCTTGATCCTGGACTGATGAGGAGATACACAGGGAGGGTCTGGAAGTTAAGTCCGGATCCTCACACTATTAAAGAAAGACCCTTCATGCCCTTATGACCCTCAAACTCGCTTTGGCCGCCTCCGGGATGTTATCCAGGGCTGAGTTACCCTTGCACATGAGCAGTTGTACAACAAACTGCTTCCTTAGCTCAATGGGATCCTAGTCATGTGCAAACCAGATGTCAGCCCCAAAAGGCAGGAAGAAAACGAAAAATAGCAATCGGCAATAGTTGTACTTACATGAGTGACGGGGAAAACACAACGGCTTTCACCATCCCAGGAAGCCATGAAGTTGAGTACAGTGAATCCGGAGTCACCACTGTGGCAAAAATAGGAGCTAGGATTAAGTCTGCCTTGATGTTCATCTAATAATAATATAGTCGCCTAACATATTAAATTACCTATTTCTCTCCATAGTCATGACCAAATGACTGTCCATCGGCTAGTATGTGACTTGGTCATTCCAGTCAGGCTTGATCATGCACAGCACCTCGTTAAATTCCATCAACATATTACTCCTCGCCTTTTCTTTCTCCATGTTGTGATAGAGTTACTCTTTTATGTCGACATGGTAGGAAGGATCCATAAAAAATGTCCTCTTGCTCTCCATGTTGACCACAAGAAGTGTGTACACGTCCATAACAACCAGCAGTATTACGAACTGCAGCAGGGAGAAACATGGATTAATAATTCAGACATGAGCAAGCTTAGCATGGGAATCTGAACTGTAGAAAAACACGAGCACATACGATTTTAGATTCAGAAACATTGTAGGGAGGAAAAGGTGTTACTATGACGTTGTCAATTAGCGTCATGGTGCGCTCCTCTCTATGCATCCATGAGCGGTCCAGGGCCTGTGCTAAGGCCTAAAGTTGCAAGTCAAAAGTATGTCGCCATCCCAAGAAGCGGGTGCCGACATGCCTCTCGACTTCAGCGCAAGCGAGCCTACGGACTGCGAGGTTGAAGCAGTCGACATGAACTGTCCCAGAAGCTCAGATGGTTTGCTGAATCATCCGATGGCTGATCTCTATGAGATATGGCCGGGTGCTTCATATCCATATTGTGCTGCAGAACGTGATATGAGGAAAGCTTAGCAAAGACACTATTAAATTAGTAGCAAATTTAGTAATACTTACTCCAGGACCTCTTCATCATTGATTTGTAGGATGTAGTTGTAGATATACTCAACTGCCTGTTGAGCTAAGAATGCCATGGGGTCATGCTAGGAGATGGACTATGATATGCCAGGCAACCTTATTTGCTTTACGAATGAATCAGCACATTGGCTTTTGATCTTTTTTTTTGATGGATGAAGAGGAGATGAGATAGTTGTATGCTGCTCGTGTAATGTGATGCAGAGAAAGGGACGACTGTTATAATACATCTACCACGTAACAAAAAGAAGAAATCTTAACAGCCAAATCCATACTCCGATAAAGATATTAACAATAACAATCTGGGGATCAGAATCTGTTTTTTCTTTCAAAACTGCACGTGCTAAACCCTTCTCTCTAGGATTTGTTTAGTTGCTGTTTTGTTGTGTTAAGAGAAAAAAAAAGGGTTGTCATTTTTTATAGGCTAATAATTCTCCAAGTGCTGATTGGATTGATAGAGAAGAGAGGGGCAAAAGTTTGTGCAAATTCTATGGACGTGAGGGGCATAAGTAGGAGAGAAAATTTAAATTTTATTTCAGTTATCAATCTAGTAGTTTATTTTTAGCTTATCCATCCAGCAGATTGATAGCGTATCTACTATTTGTTAGGGGCGTTGCTTGTGTAAAGGCGTTTGGATTTGATAGAATCTATTAGCTTTTTAAGGATTTGTTAAAATTTAGCTGTTACATGGAGCTTTTTTAGGTGAACAGAGTTGGATGAGAAACGAAACTTGCATTCTTAATGGAGCCTAGATATAAATATGCGTGTAACTGAGTTGATTACACTAAAAATTAAAATATTGAAGAAAACCAAAATGATTGTCTAATTTGTCCCAAAAACATATCGCTGGTACAATGCTTGGTTCATTAGCTGGATTTGACCCGACAGCATCTCGTTAGTTGAAAGCTTGGTTCCTTAGCTGCACTGCACCATTGACGTAGGCACGGATTCCCTCCGGATCAGAAAGATTGCCCGCCCGAAGATCTACATGAGTTACACAAATAAGTGAAGGTAAGGATAATTTAATATGTAGAAAATTATGAAAACCATGTGGAAGACTTACCTTCCAGATCGCTAGACTCGTTGGTGTCCGGGGAGATGCTGAATCTACTCTCGGCTATGGTTATCTTTTTTGACATGGGTAACTGCTAGCTGTTCGAAATCTTCTTCTGCTATTGTCCAACACGTGATGTGATGCGCGACAGGGGCATCCAGTACACACACAAATATCAATTGATGCCTGTGATATAACAAATATTTACAGCTTTTTTAATAATAATAAAAATGAAAAGAGTAAGCAGTGAAGAGATAGAAAAAAGAATTAATACCTTATGTTCATTAGAGCAATTTCATGACTTGGGATGTCGCGGCAGTACGTTTCCTCGTACTCCATATCATCAACGAAAGCTAGAACACCAATGACGTCTGCAAATGAAAACACAACAATTTAGAACTAAGTTTTATGAACTGCAAACACAATCTATATATATACAAAAAATTGTGAGGAAGATGCACCTGTGATGGTCTTGTCCCGTAGAGAGCAAATGTTATTAAAGTCTGGGAAACGGCGAGGAAAGAGTGGGAACTCTATCAGTGCAGGCATAGTACTGAGCTCAGTGTGAGGCAGTAGTGTCACAACAAATTCCGAGTCTAGATACTAGAAATGCCTTAGAGGCATTTCAGTAGGCTCAAACCCAATACCAGTAAGGTCGTATGCTATGTATTGCATAGGTCTAAGAATAGAGATATCCATGTGATTTCTGGAGATAAAATGAAATGTTCCATTCGAATTTATGTGTGTTCTAGCACTAAATCTTGCTTTTAATAGATTGGGTAAAACTGCTTGCAAGGATAGGTGTTAAGTAAAAGGTTTCATAAGAAAACAAATTGCACTACAGGCAATGTAACGTAGATCAGGGGTTTGTTAAATAACTGTATACTACAAGGCTATAAAATTTATTAAGCAAACACATTCTACCACAGCCTATATAACATAGCTCGGTCTGTTATTTTAAAGATGGACCTAATATGCTCTATGCTTAACATGTATAATAGCTGATATATGTATGCTCTATGATGTACATGTCCATGTCCTAATAATGACTCCGATGCGATGAGCTCCCTATTGTGCCGCTGAACGACTCCCATGTGACAAGCTACCAAGTGTGCCACTCAGCCGTGTAGGCACACACTTAGCTGCCAAAAAAGTGCAAAGGCATGGTAAGATTTCTGATAAGATCTTAATTCTACAAACAAAGTGCAAAGGCATGGTAAGATTTGTTGAGCTCATCATATGATTTTTGCAGGGTACAGTATCAATCTATCTAAGTCTAACCTCAAACTGTTGAGGAATGTGATCATATTTCTGGAACCTTGGCCTCGGGTGCTGCAATATATTTCTCGTAAGTACTTTTGAGTTCATTCCTATTGTGCTTTAGCACAACATTAGTTATTCCTTTCAGAGAAACTTTAGTACAACTAACTCTAGAGGAAAGTTCAATAATATAAAGGGATTGATGGTGGACATTTTCTTTAACTTCTTAATGGATAAATCTCAGCCTACACCAATGTAGCATTAATCCAACTAAGATGATATATTATTGTTGTAAGGTAAAAGCTTCAAGTAACCAGCAAGTATAATTTAATCTACCTTGAGATCCCTAATTAACAATAGACATAACAATGAGCATATTGAAGCAAATGAGTCATGAAATACAATCTTCACACCTGAAAGGGCACACTAAAACAAGCGTGGGCATTTGGAGGCACAAAGTATAGAATAAACTTGTAATATATGGGCAGTTTCGGTCAGAGCTGTCAAACTGAAGCACAAATTGTGAACACAAGTTAGTGTGGCTACAAGACAGTAATATATAGCATCTGCAAAGTTCTATGTAGATAGCTTCAGACCATGATATATTGATATGTGAGGTATGGAAAGCCAATTTTCAAACAAAAGTTATCTGTATGCATTTTAAAAACAAACTAAAAGTGAAAGCATGAAGAGGTCAAATGATGATCTTTTTCTCCACAAAATGACAAATCACTACCCTCAGATGAGATCAACAGAACCAATCTCAGAACATTAAAGAGCTCAGCCATCGTTTAACAAACCACAATACTGAGTGAAGGCATATGATCATTTCCCTTCTGCTGTGCCATGCAAACAAGTTCAGGAACACATGATTTTCATGTTTAACTAAAAGCTTCAATAATAGATCCAACATGCAAAGAAAAACATAAGTAACAGAGTATACAAAGAATATGGATCCTAAAAGTTTACAAAACGGAATGCACACTTCTTAGCATATTGCTAATATTGTTGTTTTAGTTCAATTGAATTTTTTTCTTATCAGCCTGATCAGTGGCACGATAATCCATGTTTGTGCAGAACTTCCTCTAGGTAACTACTGGCTTCTAAGCCTTCTTAACGATCTCTCCCTTCTTAAGTTTAGATTTCCCAATGCTAGGCAGGATAGTTTTCATGATTGGCTAGACTGTTTAAGCCTTTTTTCCTCTTCTTTCTCTTCTCCCCCTAACCTATATAACTTATCTATAGTATCCTTTGTACATATTCTATTTATGAAAAAAATATGGGGTCAGATGCTCTCCTACAGCTTTGCATAAAAAAAATAGAAACTTCCTCTAGGTAAGTGAGCCAACAATTTTGTAAAAGAATACATAATCAAATTCCAATGTCTAAATAGTTTCAGAGCGTATCGTTTCTAATTCAAGAACAAATAGAATTATCTAACGGAGTAATAAGTGAAGCGGGTATAAAAGTTATATGACACAGATGTAAAATTAGTGCAAAAAACTCCAAAAAGGAAGGAAGAATGCCTTGGACTTGGAAGGACATTACAATTGGTTCCTTGTACACTATGTTTTTTGTTCTGGTCACTGTGGAATTGGAAGGCTTGGATCGCTTGCGTTTTTTCAATCTATCAGACTTCTTATTGCTCGTGACAGTAAGGATCTTTATATGTGCTCTTGCGGTTGCTCTAGAAAATGCAACATACAACTGGCCGTGGGAGAATACCGGGTCTGGTGGGTACACACCAACGTTAGGGATGGTCTGCCCTTGCGCCTTGTTAATCGTCATGGCAAAGCTGAGCCTGACCGGGAACTGCTTCCTCTTGAACCGAAAAGGGAACATCTCATCATCAGAGGGGCATAGGGGTATACGAGGAAGGAACACCCTCCTCCCGGCATGCTGCCCTAGGACTATCTCAGCATCGATGGTGTTTCTTTGGAAACCTCGGACAACAAGCCTAGTGCTGTTGCATAGTTCGTTAGTGGGGTCGATGTTCCTGATCAATATGATGGGGCAATTGAGTTTCAACTTGAGAATGTGTGGAGGGAGAACGTTTGGCGTCAGCGAGTTGAGGAACTCGGGTGGGTAGTAGTTATGCGGATCATCCTCCACACAGTTGAAGCTATGGTAAATCCTTTCCATGCCCCGGAAACGATCTATCATCCTCATGTTTATCCTGTCGACGTTATCATTCTTGGTCGAGAGGATCGCACGAGAAGTTATATAGTTTGGGTCGGACATGTTGTCGTCTAGAGCAAGATATACATGCTCTATCAATTGCTCTAGATTAGCCTCCTCCCCTGTACATGGCATGCAAATTTCTTCAGGAAGACGTATGTGATCTTCCTCATCGGCCTCCTCGGTGCCATTACCAACACGCAGCAAGTAGTCCGCGAACCATGGGTCAGCCTGCGCCCTCATGTTCGTCACAAGCCTGAGCTGTCGCATGCTCTCCCAAAGGTAAGAACTACATAGAGATGCATCGATTATTTGAGGCCACGTCCCCTTCCTCACAACCGGAAGGACCTGCCTGAAGTCCCCGCTGAACATGACGGTCTTCCCCCCGAATGGAAGGTCTCGTCGGCCAATTACATCGCGCATGCTACTGTCCAGCGCCTCAATTGATTGTCGCTTCATCATGGTGGCCTCATCCCATATTATAAGTGAAACCATCCTTAGGAGTTTTCCTGTCCCGCTCTGCTTGGTGAAGTTGCACGACGATCCATCTTCTATGTTAAGGGGGATCTTGAACCTCGAATGGGCGGTCCTGCCTCCTGGCATGATGGATGCAGCAACACTTGATGTTGCAGTTGCCACGGCTATCTTGCCCTCACCTCAGGCCGTAGCGAGCAACGCCTTGTATAGGAAGGTATTTCCTGTGCCTCCAGGGCCATCAATGAAAAAGACGCCACCGTTGCTGCTGTTTACTGCCACCAATATTTTGTCATAGGCAGATCTTTGCTTAGGGTTAAGGAAGGATACCAAAGAAATATGCTCAATATCTATCTCGATCGTGGACTCTTCGGTGACCTCTCTGACTTCTTCAACTGTGGTGTCGTGCGACTCGTCGATGTCGGGCAGAGGGAATGAAGTTATTTCTTTCCCCATGGACTGTAGCATGTTCTTGATGTCAATTAGCACTAACTACTGCACAGTGTGTAGGGACGTGTGTGATCGCCGGTAGTCATCTGACATCGCCTCAACGTGCCTATCCCACAAGTCACGCACATCGCTAGCTTCACAGAATACCAAGATGGTTGCGAAGAGCCTCCGGAGCGAGGATGGCATTTGGAAATGCTCGGCTTTCGTAAGGCATTCGTCAAGGGTGTTGTCAGCCTCGATTAAGCCCCTCCTTTTGATGGCTGCTCGGAAGCTAGGACAGAGAACACTGTCCACCATTCGCAGGTCTTCAAAAGATGTCGAGCCTGAAACATGGTTTAGCAGCACCCTCAGATAGAACCGTTCCCCCTTAACCGGATGCGCCGACATGATTCTACCTACCTGGCACCTCTGTTGCCTAGTTTTCTAGGACTTTTTCCCTGGGTTCCATGTAAACTTTTCTGGTAATTCCTTGTACAGTAGTGTTCGAGCCCAGTCATGTTCAATGTTAGCGTCAAAATACGCCGTGAGCATTGACTTCGATGCACTATCCCAAGCGATGACATCGTTTAGGTCCTCACCCGCTCTGAACAAGACCCTATGCATGTCTAGCAGATGAAGAGGTAGCTGCAGGACTGGTGGGAAGTTCTCGGAAAGGTCAAAGCTGAATATCCACCAAAGTGCCTCCGGAGGAGTAACCCACCTCGCATCCACGTATCGCTTGATCTCATCGATGTTTCCTTCATTGTCAGGCTGGTCGAGAGAAAATGAAGTCCGATCGTGGCCCTTGTAGATATACTTATAGAGATACTTGATGGCCTTGATGCTCGAGCAGCCCTCAACATCAATGTGACAATTGAACATCCAAAGGAGGTACGGGTTGTATGACACAACCCACTTGTTGTCTAGTGTACCTCCTAGAACAAATGCGTGGCGACCGTCATCTCATCTCCGATAGACGGGGTATGAGTCCTTCCCCTGGACGGTGGTCTGGTTGAATGGTCATGGGTATCGGTTTCTTGCATAGTCCGTCTTGCATGCACACATTGTTGGGCTTTAGGACACCACACGGACCGTGCATCATATGCTTCACGATCATGTCGTACAACTCCAGGTATTTATGCTTATCCGGGAGCTCTGCTGAGATTAGGTGGTCATACTGCTCAGGAACCTTGAGCTTGTAGTTGGAATCCATGATCAACAAGAAGTGGGCATGCGGGAGGCCCCTCTTTTAGAACTCGACCATGTAGACATACGCAATGACCTTGCCCAGTATGTGCCTTTTGAACAACTACTCCTTCATGACCTCTAGCTTGGCTCTGAAAACATGTGTAACAAGATCAGGCCGATCCTGTGGGGTCTGGCTAGGTAGCAGCTCACTAACAATCTCTTCCCAATTGGGATTGTAGGTCATAGTCAGGAAGATGTCTGGTTTTCCATACTTCTGCACCAATGCCATCGCGTCCATGTGCCTACACTTCATATCTCTAAATCCTCCCTAGAACAACCATGCGAGTACTGTCTTTGTGCCAATCTCACTCGCACGAGTTTCCCCAGCAGCGATGCTATCAACGACGCCTTTATAAAGGTCAGCACGTATCTTTGTTTGGTTGTTTCTGAACCAGTTCAGCCTGGTACCCTCTATCTTGATGTACATATCAACCGCATACTGTTGGAACAGACGTGCTCCGTGTAGTATGGGATTGAATATCGCAGGCTGCATATGCAACCTATAGCAGTAGTAGTCCCTAACAGAGACGCACAACCGTCCACTTGTCTCTACAAAAAGGCGGGAAGGAGTAAAATGTCATGCAACAATTTAGGTGGATAGTGTAAAACACAAACAAGTGTGCGAAAGGTAAAACCTTGATCGTCATCTTGGTTTTGCATGGAATGTTGGACCAGATCCCAACTGATGCCATCCTTTGGGATCTTGGGATGCCAGCCGAGCTCGCCCTTCGGAAAGAAGAGGGGATACGAGAGAGGGTCGTAACAGCCTTGTGTGGGCTGTATATGATATTTCTCATCGTTGTTGCCATACAATGTCACGCTACATTCGAACCTCCTGGCCAGGTTGCTACCTCGACCCAAACTACGGCCACCTCGGACGACACTGGCAAATTATACCTACGTTGGTCTAGCCTCTTGTTGGCATTCAGGCCTATTCGGTACTCCTCGAGATCATCGACCTAGGCCAGACTCCTGCCTACACTCCTAAAAGAATGGGAGTAGGTGTGCCTCTAAGGATGTCGACCACCTTTCTAATAACATCTTCATCAAGGTTAGGGGCATGCTGGGTGCGATGGCTCAAGCTGGGGTGGTCATCGTAGAAGTACAACTGC
>JAGXJF010003160.1:0-29762 GCA_019208055.1 Stipa capillata | reverse complement strand
CTCCCCGATCGCCTCCATGTCAAGCAGCGGGTAATGGGACTTCACCACCGCAAGCGACAGCACAGCTCCGGATCACGTAGCATCCGACAGTAGACGCTTCGCCTCGTCCGGTACCTGCCGGAGATGCTCTGCAACCGTGTCTGCATGGTCCGGGACCGGGTTGTCCTCCCACAGGGCGTTGAAAGCTATACGACCCGCCGCCTAGAAGGACTCAGCTGACTCGCCGACCTTCCTGAGACGACTTTGGAAAGCTACAGAGGCAGAACAGGGGCGTAAGCAAAACGATCAGCGGACCCCGACCGACTAGCACCCAAGTCACAAACTTTCCGGCGTCGGAGTCTGTGGCCTCTTGTTCGCCGCCTCGACAGCCTCCAGAGATTCTGCGGCCCTCTTGTTCGCTGCCTCGACAGCCTCCAGACCGTCCCCGATGGCCGGCTCGCTCTCCAGGTGCTTCACGCGAGCCCTCTCCGTCCCGAGCATCTCCTGAAGCTTGGAGGCCCTGTCTTCGACGGAATCAAGTTCCCTGACACGGGCCTTCATCGCCTTGAGTTCCACCTTGAGCTCAGAGGCCTCGCTTTCAGTAGCTACAGAAGACGAGTCAGCACGGCAAGAAACAAAAGCAACCAAAGGAACTCGATTTCCTTACCTCGAGCTCGGGCGGCTTCCTGGGAAAGGCCCGTCCTCAGAGCGATGATCTCAGCCCCTCTCTTGCGGGCCACGTCTTCTGCCGCCTGGAGGCTCCCCATCAGTTTATCCCACTCGGCCTTGCGATGGTCGAGTCGGTCAAAAACTGACAGCTGCTCCTGAAGGAAGACGGTTTTGTCCAGGGACCGACGGTTTAGCTTCTGCAAAGAAGTAACAGAAAAAGTTAGCCACTCGGGAAGAATTGTCAAGACCCTCCACTCGGTCCCTTGGACCCAGCGGAGCCTTGAGGGCTACACCCTCCGGGTGCACTGATCGTGCACCCAGATTGAAATCCACAGAATAAGCAAAAGACCATCCGCCCGACTACTCTAGTCGACCGAAGGCTCGAGGGCTACACCCTCCGGGTGCACTGATCGTGCACCCAGAGTGAAATCTATGAAATGCACAAGGGATCCTCCGCCCGACTGTTCCAGTCGGCCGGAGGCTCGAGGGCTACTCCCCAGTGGGTGTACCAGTGATGCATCCGCAGGCAAAAAATAAAAGCGGAAACGCAAGGGCGAAGATCTTACCTGCATCAGCGGACGCAACCTGCCGTTTAGCAGGTTGGCACCTTCTTTCACCATCTTCATCAAAGCCGGGAGCATCTCTCCGAGTTGGGTGACGACATCCGTCGCATCGTTCCATTCCTCTTCCTCCCGGACGTTGTCAATCTCCCGGATGATTAGGCTCGGCCGGGCGGGGTCCGTGTGTCGGATCCGTAGCGGCTGGATCGCTAGCTCGGAGCCCGGCAGGGGAGGTGGAGCATAGTCAATCTCCTCCATCGTGGACGGTAGTTTGAGACTACCCCTGCGGTCCGGTGGGGCGGTTCCTGTCGGACTCGGGCCCGCTTCTCCTGGCGCCCCCGAACTCGGACCCGCGTCCCCTGACGTAGCTGGGGCCGGCGCTTCAGCGGGGGATTCCTCCGACGGAGGAGCAGAAGGTGAGGTCGAGGGCGCGCCATCTCGCCCGGGAGAAGGCCAGGGGGATGGAGTCGCAGCCGCCCTCGGAGGAGATGAAGGCCGGGCATCTGACCCCGGCTGGTCCTCGCCTGGGCCGGACCCTGGGGCACTCGACGACGCCTTCGGGACATCTCCTGTCCTCTGTGTCCTACGAAAAAACACTCGGACACGTCAAGTTCAGAGGACAAAATAAGCAAAGTGACATTCACCAGAATGGCTTACTTGGCAGATCGAGGAACAGGAATACGCTTCCTGGACCCCGGGGCCTGCTGCTTCGGCGCGTCAGCCGCCGGGGTCGGCGACGCCGTGGAGATGCTCTGCTCCTCGAAGGCAGCGTCGGCAGTCCTTTTTTTCCCCCGGCTGGGAGGGATTTCGTCCCCGGCTGCTGGAGGAACCCCTTCAGGCACTGCGGCCGGCGCCACTGGGTCAGGATGGGCAGGCAAGCTGCCCTGTCCCCCCGGGGTGGCACCAACGGACGGCCCCGCCTCCTTCGCCAGATAAGCGGGGTGTCGTCGTCATCTTCTTCCTCCTCTGCCGGAGCCGGCGCACTCGGCGGAGGAGCGCTGGGCACCACCACGGTGGGCGCTTTCCCCTTTGAAGACCCAGCTCCGGAGGAAGATGCGCCAGCCGTCCCCTGCGATGGTGTCCCGCTGCTGGGGACGTCGGCGTACTGCGGCTGGTTCCAAATCTCCTTCTCCGGAAGGGGAACGTCGGAACTAAAGCCGAAGAGAACCTGCAAGGTCAGAAAACACAGATATAACCTGAGTCAGACTCGGTGGCACGACAAATAAGAAGAGTCGATAGATTGATTGCTTACCCGGCTCGGGGGATTCGATCTGCTGAAGGGCGGCGGCCGCCCGGAGAGATCCAGATTTGTCCCCTGAGCCATGAGCTTCTCGACTCGGTGTTGGACATCCTCCTCGGAGAGCTCCTCGGTGGATTCTCGGGTCGCGTCCTGCTTGCCGGCGTATTCGAACATCGGGTGAGCCCTTAGCTTCGCGGGCTGCACTCGCCACCTGATGAAGGTGGAGAAGACGATGACCCTGGTGACTCCGGCTTTGATCGTCTTGGTGAGCTGCGACATGATGACCGTGATTCTGTCCTGCTCCCGGTCCAGCGGTGGCTCGGACCAGTTTGGTTTGACATCCGGGGGCTGACCCACGAACGCCGGGAGCGACAGCGCGGGATCGGCACAGTAGAACCAATTCGCGTGCCATCCCTTATTAGAGGTCTGCAACAGCAGGTTCAGGTAGTGCTTTGCTACTCCGGGCCTCAATTGGAACCCAGCGCCTCCCACCGGGCTGTCCTTGCTCGGCTGCGGCTTCACGATGAAGAGGTGTTTCCACAGTGCGAAGTGCGGCTCGATGCCGAGGAGCACTCGCACAGCGTGATGAAGCACGAGACATGGAGCAAGCTATTGGGGTTGAGGTTGTGGAGCTCTAACCCATAGTAGTAGAGCAGCCCTCGCAAGAAGGGGTGGACGGGCTCGGAAAAGCCCGCTGGAAGAAGGAACCATGGACGACTATCTCACCCATGTTTGGGGAGGGAAATCCCTCCCCTGCAGCGGCGCGCCATTCGACCAGCTCTTTCGGTGGTAGCACTCTCGACCTCACCAGAGTTCTCAGCCGAATCTCAGTCGCCGTTGATTTCACCCATCGAGCCATCGGATCAACGGGGGAGTTCTTCTCGCTCAACAGTTTCCACACCAATGCGTCCTCCTCCGCTTTGATCGGATCTGCTTCCCACTCGGGGGCCTGCATCCAATGCCGGCGGGGTAGAACTAGGGTTTTGGTGTGCAGTGGTGCTCTCAAATCGGCTGGGCACAAGGAAGATGAAGGGCATTTGGGCACAAAGGAAACGAAGCGTGCATTTGGGCGGCGTGAGTGGACCCCACTGTTTTCTCGGTCTTATAAAGGGAATGGTTTGGGTGGCGCGACTCTTCCGCTTCCACGCGCGCGATTTTTTCGCGCCCACGATGCGTTTTTTCAGATTCCACTAAACGAAGTAAACAGCCCACATCGCGACTCCTCAGCGCCCACAACGCGGCATTGCCACGATCTGCGCCACTTAACCAAAAAGGATCCAACGGTCGGCCTTCCGGGGTTAAATAGCCGCTTGGAATACATCTCCATAAAGAGCGACTGTAACGTGCTTCCAACAAGCCGCTAGTCGGTTATCGATTAACCCGGAACCGAACGTTACGGTTTTAAAGGGTTTCAAGGATTGGCCTCCAGCAGGAACGCAATCACTTGAATACACCTGAGTGAAGGGCAGTTATGATGCGCCTTCAACAGACCACTAGTTGGACGCCAAGCAACTTGGGGCCACTGGTTTCTCCACCCAGGCTTTCCGTGGGCTTCGCTCCGGGGTTTTTGGGGTCCAGAATTTCTGGATTCAGTGGAATGTCCGGGTATCAGGCTTCGTCACTCGGGAACCCAGGCACCGTAACTTGTGTTTTGATTCTAACATGAATTTTGGAGGCATTCCTTCAAAGGGACACTAGCTAGACCCGAGCCACTCGGGAAACCAAGTGCTACTCGGGAATTCAGTCGGGATTCATGGTATGTCCCACGCTAGGCTATCAGCCGGTCTCCATCCGCTAGAACTAACCGGATACCACCAAGACTTACTCGTTATTAGCTCACCTGCCATGATATTCCGGCCCTACAGGTGAATACCACTCGGCCTATTATCTCTACTTCACAGGAGTTCTATAAGTCCCTCACAATCTTCCTGCAAGCCACGATAGGGCGCGCTCAGGTGGGTGCCACTCGAGAAAAGGAAGAAGGCAAAGGCACTCGGCTTGGATGTTACCCCAACAAGCTGCAGCCAGATCGTGAAGGACTCGGGGGCTACTGACGATGGTATGGCACCCGGGTATCGTCGAGGAGGATGAATCCAGTCGACATAGGGTGGGCCGGGCCGACTACTCGGAGTCGACTTCTACACGGGTGCGCCTCATCGACTTGGAGTACAAGATAGGGATAAATAACTTGCCCGGCAATCCCGGATTCTGTTGTAACTAATTAGGAAACAAATCTGTAAACCGATCTGGACTCTTGTAACCCTACCCTGGTCACCTATATAAGGCCAGGTATGGATCTCCCGATCGGTATCTTCTCTTAGGCCATAGCCACAAGCTTTCATACGCTCTCATATTCTCATACACACAAGCCCTAGCAACCTTGAGATCTGTTCTCGAAGGCTTGCGGCACTCGGAATTCGAGCAATACTAGCCACCAAACACAGGACGTAGGGTATTACCTCTCCTTGAGGGCCTGAACCTGCATAAACTTTGTCTCTCGTGTGCACCCATCTAGATCTACTGTGCTCACGCTGCCCCATATCTCACGCTGCCCCATATTCATTATTGCCGGATATAAACACCGACAATTTCTCTTATGAAACAAAAAAGAAAATCTCGGTGAAGGTAGAACAAGACGAATGTAAACACATAAACCATCACAAAAATCAAAAGTATAAACCATCTGGATGATACATAATAATCCACCTATAAAATATACACCTATTGCTATAACTATTGACTTTGATATGCTAAACGAAAATGCTTAACCAATTAGCATTTAGTATTTCCTATTTCATAATGATGTCCCAAAGGACCCATCCCACTTGAGACTAGCATCATGAGTGTCTAGATTAGGAGGATTAGGTTGGGATTTAGTTTAAATTTGAACTAATCATAGCCCACCTCTAATCATAGCCCACCTCATCAAAACACGTGATGCCAAAATCCATTCCTATTTCTAAGGATGCAATGATCCATCATCAAATCTTCGTCGGATACCTTTTTTACCCTTCACACGAAGGGATCTCCCCACTTTACACAATAGCCTAACAGACCCGATCATGCTAGAACCATCCACAGCTAGATTAGTTCATATTTGCAACATGTTCGATGCATAGCCCCAATCCAATAATCAACAGATTAACAAACAAATCTAGCAGATCTGGAAAGGGGATTGGAATCACCTGGTTCCAGATGCAAAATTGTGGATGGAAAAAGCAATCGCTGGAAGAAGAGTGAACTGCAGCATGACAGTTGCTAGCAGGAGCAGACCAGGAAAGGGTGTGGGGGAAGGGCGCGAGGAGGGTGGCGGATGCGGCGGGGGAGGGCGGCAGACGCGGGGGAGGGCAGCAGACGCGGGGGAAGGGAGCGGGGGTCGCAGGGGAAGCGCGCGGGGAGGGCGGCGGCTCTGCTTCCAGTCGAGATGGAGAAGAGAGGAGCAGGGTGGGGACGGGAGAAGAGAATAAACTTTAGGGTTTTTTTTGGTATCTACACCTCAGCCTAGGCATTCAGTTATGAAGTTTTGGTCTTTAGTGGTTTTTGCCAATTTCGGTTTTTAAAAAATAGGAACCAAAATATGGTCTGAGATTATAAAAACTAAAATTTTGGTTTTAGTTTTCGGTTTAAACCAAAATTTTCACAAAATCAGACATTTTAGAAATACACATTAATTTTGCAAAAAGTTTTAGAAATGCACAAATATTTGCTGGCCGCAGCGTTGCCGCTGCTAGTCGCCGTCGTTGCCTTGCCGTTTACTGCTGCCATTACCGCTGCTGCCCTCGCCGTGCACTACAGCCACGGGCCGCCGCTGCTAGTACCACCTCGCCGTGACGGAGGGATAGCCGGAGGGTCGCCTCGCCTCACACGGTGGGACTGTGGGAGTCGCCTCGCCGGCCGTTGAGTTGGGGAATGGGGATGATCTAATGGATGCGTGCCGGGTTGCTGCCGCGACGGAGGGATGGCCCTAGGGTGGTCGACTCGCCGGTGCTAGGTTGAAGTAGCAGCTAGGGTTGCGTGCGGGTCAAGAGGTGTGAGTGTGCAGTGTGGGTGTTGGACTGGCTACGTGCTACGTGGGTGTTGGACTTGGACAGTAGGACTAATGGGCATTATGGACTGAGGGTTAATCGGTTTAATTGGTTAACCGCCAGTAAAACCGATTAAACTGAATTTAATTGGTTTTCACAAAATGCTAGCCGAAATAATTTCAGTTAACCGATATTAGTGATAGTTCGGTTTTTTGGGTTTCGGTTTCAATTTTACGATTTTTGTGCCCACCCTGATCTATACCGAGTGGCAGTATTTTTATAATTATTTCAAGGGTAGTTTTAGGGAGGGGGTAAGTGGGGTGGCTAAGAAGCTTGGAAATGGATGGAGCTTAGAAATTAAGCCCTATCTTAAAATAGTCTTAAGTTTAGCTTATGGCTTATTTACACCTGTAAGCGCTCTATAAGCCATCTCTAACGGGGCCTAGTTGTTTCATTGGGGGGGGGGATGGGGGGTAGACAAGAAAGGCTTGAAATCTGAGAAAAATTAAGATAGCTTGGAGGGAAATTTCGCTTTAGTGGCAAGTTTGAGCAGAAGGACTTTTTATTGCTAGCACTAAAGAGCCATTTTTTTATTTAGAAAAGTCTGTTTCGAAGTAGAGATGAAAACGATACGGAAAATATCGGAAATAGGCTTTACTGTTTCCATTTCCGCAGCCTTTTACCGGAATGGAAACCAACACGGAAAACTCCGGATACGAAAATGAAAATAGGAAGTACCAAAATGAATACGATACGAATATGGTCAAAGACGACAACGATAACGAATATTTGTCGGAACACAAAACCCCTTAAACCTGCACTAAAACACAATAAAAACAACGAAGTAGTTCAATTTCCCTAGATATTCATAAACTCTTATTGTTATAGGGAATAATAAATCGGTTACAAACATTACATTAACTTGAAAATCAAAACATTATTGTACAAGTAAAAAAGTGTCAACTTTTGACAGCATAATAGTTATAAAATGTCACAAGGAATATATTACGTAACCAGTTAACCACAACATGACAACAAATCCGGATTAGGGTTAGATATGGAGGATAGATCGATAGACAAGGAGATGAACTAACATATATGTATATAATTTTCTAAGTGGAAACTATAAGCGAGGGCTATCCATCCACATAGAAAAATGCATACATATGAAACTTAGAAAATGATTGATCAAGATTTTCCCTATGAATTTATGCAAACTTGATCTTTTGCATGAAAGCATGACCTACGGCACAATTATCAGTCTTATTTGTATAAACATGAATTAGTGAGCTTGATTTGCTAGATCTAGAAGGAATATAATTTTAGATTATATCAAGGTGGATGAGCTCATAGTGAATATTTCACAAGGTATTGGCATTTAAAAAAAATCAATTATTCTATCATGCCAACATGAAATTTTACTTCCACATTCACTTATGAGCAAGGGGAATAGATAGATAGATATGGTGAATCTTTTTTCACACATTATGAGGATACAAATAGCAAGATGGATGAGCAAGCACTAGGTGAACCTTTCAGATTTTTGGCATCCTTTAAGAAAAATTGCACTAATTCTTAAAAGTCACTTCACATATTTACAAGGTTCACAAAATACTAAGATACTGGTCAAGGAGAATAGCACAAAATATGTGGATATTTTCTTATTTGGCATACAAATTAGAGGTCATGAAACACATATGCCACTATGCAAATGCATTGAGTTATATGACAGGTGAAGGAGTTATGTAAATATATGTATTGGATAATAACACAAAGATACAGGACTTGAAAAGCATGAATGGAGAGTGTCTACTGCAGGTACGGTGCTTTCCGAACAGGAGCAACACATCTCAGGGATTGACCAAACTGATCATAAGGTGAAATTGAGGAGTAATCTTGCATCTCCAATTACTCAGGCATCCATTTTTCTCATCAATTCATAGAGAATCGTGCAGATGCCAAAAAAGAAATATTTTAGAGTTTGGGGGCAGAAATATCGGGTGCTCACAAACAGAGAGAGAGAATATAGGATGGATATAGGGAATCTCAATGGCTACATCTTTGGAGGACAACGACATCTAACGGGGTGCTGGCTTACAGAGAGCAGTTGCGATGCCTTGCGGCTGTAGCAGCAAAAGCGACAAGTGGCAGTGGCATACGCAGACTCGCACGAGCACACCACAGAAGCGACGATAGATCTAGGGGGCATGAGGTGCATTGGAGGGTCGAGGAGCACCGGGAGGGTGCCGATGGCGAGCTCAGCGGCAGGGACGGCTAGCCCCCATGAGAGAAGGTGGCGGCGCGTGTACGATAGCTAGGGCTAGGTAGTTAGCGATCAATCTAGGCTAGCTAGCAGATCTGGATGGGCTAGATTTTTGACAAGGCCACAAACTAGGAACATGGATCTATGTAATTTGAAAATATTTTATTTTTCTTATACAGAAATTCCCATATGGTTTTCGTTTCTGATGAAAAAGCTCTCCCGTTTCTGTTTTCATTTTCGTATAAAATTTCCGTTTCCGTTTTCGTACCGACATTTTCGTTTCCACTTCCATGTAAAGGCTTCTGTTTCTAGAAACGGATAAAAAATTTCGTACCATTTTCATCCCTATTTCAAAGTTTCAAAAATTCCGAGAAAAACTCACGGGTATATAGAGGAATACACTACAAACTTGCAAACTCGTGATATTTTTGATCCGTGGTCTGCATAAAATATACAAGGACAAGAAGCCTTTTTACACTGAATTTTCTTTTTTTTGCACAGTTCATAGTAATACATACTTTTTCACGAACTTTTACAAATGCACATATAGTGTTGCAAGGTGTACAATTGGCCAGAATTTTTAAAATCTATAACATACTATAGGGTACTAATATTACGGCATTTAGGGCAACTTTTATTTTGAACTGGATATTTGTACATTATGATAGCTCGAACCAGATTTAATTTTTTTATGACACGTTGAACCAAATTTAAACACAAAAATTTCAACATGAACTTGATTTAATATTCATCCATATCTTGAGAGGTTGGTCCTACCTACCTATTTGGCTGACATGGAAGTAAGTCAGCATCCATTGGATGACGTGGATGCCACGTAGGAGGCATATTTTGACAAGACGTGTCTAATAGGATCATTATTCACGATTAACCCCTATAAATTTTGCACCTCGTCATCTAATCTTAAAAACAATTACAAGCACCTCGTCCACATCATCTTCTACCCCCTCATGTTCACGCTGTTCATGTGCTTGCTCCTTGAAGAGAAGCGTCACATCCCTGATGAACTTCTCCACATTCGAACGCAGGTTGTGCCAAAGCTCCTTATGGTTACCACCTACCTTGCCCTCCTCCCTGTCCCCAACAACTTACAAGACCGTGTCCATGACTTCACAACTGAATTTTGTGTTATCGCGGACGCCTCCCTTCCCCGACACTAGACCTGATCATTCCTCGGGCTATGCCGGGTTTCGGGACAAGTTTGAAAAGCTCAACCTAAAAACACCAAGCCCGAGCACGGCCCAAAATATATTTAAAATAGCTTTTTAAATTCAAAATTATTAACTTAATAATTTTTAGAATTTAAATAATAATTCCAAAAAAAATACTATAGTTTGAGATTTTGGGCCCAAAGTAGAGCCTGAGCCCTAGCCCGACTACTGGGGCACCCTGATGAAGTCTACTTGGCACACACGCTCGCCTGCGTGGGGAATGGAAACTCTGCTACCTCCACCTCTGCTTCGAAGACACCTTCTTCTCAAGGAAGATGAAGATTTCACCTTGATGCCTTCAAACCTGTCAGGGTGATATAGTGTCCTCGACAACATCTCATCACAATTATCTAACGAGTGGTCCTGATCTGCCAAGATGGGCATGCAACATTAAATCTGATTAAAACTGGAGTTTTAGTTTGTAAGTTTTGTTCAACATCATAAAATATTAAATAGGATTCAAGTTGAACTACTATGACAACTATTTGGTTTAAAGTAAAATTTATTCTAGGCAGTTTTATTTACATTTTATATGTGCTGAGATATCCAATCGAAAGCAAATATAGAAAGTGGCGTCTCATATCTTTTTTTTTCAAATCATATCTTACCAACGCATAGCCATTGATCTGGTATATTTTTCTCCACACTGAGAAATGTATAAAAATATTTTCAGCCACGGTGAAACTTCCCTCCAATTATGCTAATCCTCGTAACTGAGAAAGGAAATGAACCCGGAAGAGATGAAAAATCACCCGCATATTTCTACAAAGTATACAAACCAAACAGACGTGTCAATAAAGGAAGATATACCACGGTATTGCGTGAAATTGCCGAGCGGGTAAAGATGTTCCTTGAGGTACAATCTCACCGTGAACGGAGAAACTCCAACGACCAAGTGCACGGGTTTGTTAAAAGTGCTCTAAGTTTATATGTCGGGCATCATGTTGGGTTGTTACAACCACATGATAAAAATGAAAACATAAATAGGAAGCCGAATTTTTAGATAATGAAAGAGATTACTTTTTTGATCCCTGCACCGAAATATACACAACCAAGATTACAAAGTTTAAATAGTTTAACAATGAGATGAAAACTAAAAGGAACACCAAGTCGCATCAATCCGTCTAGTAAACTGCCACCTATACTGAGTAAAGAGATCTGGATAACATGTTCCATAGTGTGGCAGTCCGCTAACATATGTTCCTTGCGCCTTCCACGCTGCAGGGTAGCCCATGCCCGCAGCCAACTGGTAGCCAGATGAATAATCTACAGAGGATTGTTAGATTCTTGTTATCAAAAACCAAGTCGCTACAATAAAGCCAAATAGACCAACAAATAGCTGTCATACCAACATGAATCACGTGAATAAATTGACTAATAACATATGTAAGACAATTCTCCATCATATGATAGATAATAATATGTTTTGGTATAGCAAACACAGTTTGAACAATATGCCAAACATAATGAGCTATGTGACAATCATAAAGCATATATTGTATGGTCTCGTCCATATTGCAAAAAGGACAGAGAGAACTACCTTGCCAACGTTGTTTGATAAGGTTGTTATCTGTAAGAATAACACCTCTACATAAATAGCAAATAAAAACTTTAATCTTTGAAGGTATTTTTAACTTCCATAAGACCGTGTGCTGAAACCTAATGTTACAGTTAGATAAAGTTGTGTACATCGACTTAACCGAGAAAAGCTTATTAAAGTGAGGATGCCATAAAATCCTATCATTTATGTCATCCAATGACACAATAGTGTTGTTCAAAAATAATATGAACCTTAAACCAAGAGGGGTAGAACTCAACACCTTAGCCATCGAAGTGTTCTTATCCCTCACTATGTTGAAAAGAGCGGGGTATTTTTGACAAAGGGGCCGAGTACCAAACGAAATGTTATTTCAAAGACTGACCTACTCCTCATCCCCCTACTTGGTAAGAAATATACCTATAGAATAAGAACTTGATCTTCATTAGCCCGCCCAAAATGGCAAGTCCCTTTGGTTGCCTTCAACTTGAGAGAGCGTCTTAATTGGGAAATTCAGTGTTTTCGGTTCGGTGAGGTTTTGGGTTTAATTGCCCATCCTTAAGAATGCCTTTGCTCTACTTTCTTTAGGGGAACAGGCTCAACATTATTAAACTGAAGGAATAAGAAAGAATTCCCTCCATACCTGAAATCCATGGATATGTTACCCACGGGGTACCCGGCTCCATGGATAAAATTGCCATCTTGATTCGTTGAGTTGAACTGACCGACACTATTGCCTCAGATTCTTGGTATCTCTTTTGTGACAGTAGTGCCTCAAATACTTGGGATCTTTTTTCACGTTGCGTACTAGTATATCCAATTACTAGAAATACTATTTATCATAGATATTTCATTTGGATATTTCATATGACAACTGAAGAATTGGACATGCTAATAAAATAGCATAATAAAATATAATTGTAGTGTTTTCACATGTAGTGTGATGTGCCAGTCTTATCTGTACCATCCATTATGCTCTAAGATTTATATTGTCCACTTTATTCTATATTTTACATTTCAACCTTCTATTTTAATATAAATTTGTCCCTTATCTATGGAAACCAAGTGGGCCCAGCACACTCCAACCCTCTCTCCGCCTCCGAACCTAATTCTCTTCACTTATTCCCCGCACCCCACACACACCTCTATCGGTTCGTTCTCTCTTTGTTTGCTCCCCAAGCGAAGACCCGCCGCTACTGTTGTCTTGTCCTATCCCAGCCACCACTAACGTCTTGTCCTATCCCAGTCGCCACCGCCGTTGTTCTACCCAAGTGTCGCTGTCATGCCACGGCCAAGCTCTGTCGCTGCCGTTCTCATCCTCCTCGGGCTCCGTCTGATCTGGTCATGAGTAGCCACACTGCCACTAGATCCTGCCTCACCCAGGGCCTCACCATACCCCGCCACCGGATTTGGCCTCACCAACCCCCTTGGCTGCCATTGCTGAGTGACACGATCCCCATCCCCACTGACCGCCATGGATTCGCTGCCACCGCCGACAGGAGTGAGGCCGACCGCCACGGATCCGCCGCCTCCATCGCGCCCCAACCACAATGGATCTGTTGCCTCCGCCATGCCCCGACCGCCACTGATCTACCGTCGCCGCCGATAAGAGCGAGACCGATCGCCACCGATTGCGCCTCTATCGTGCCCATACCTCCCCGTCCGCCGCTACCTCCATCCCCGGGCCCTCTCTCTCCTCTAGCATTTTTGTATTGCTTTGTTCTACATTGCTTGGTTCTTTGATTCGATCTCATGGTTGGATCTAGATGCAGTGGAAGATTCTTCATCCTACCAATTTGTAGCTCCTATTTTGGGGGAAAAGACATGTAATGTCCAATTCATATTTGTTGGAGTTTTTGAAATTTTTCAGTGTATATCAATTAATCCGTTTCTTGTTCATGTTTGTGAACCAAATAGTATTTTCCTTTTTTTCATGAGATCTGATGTGTGACATGTTATGAAATTCTTGGATAGGAAGGATTTATGTTGTGCAATGCAAGAATTGAAATCTTGGATTGGAAGGAGGAGCATATCTCATTTTGAATGTTTTTTCATGATATAAAATGGTGAAGATATAAATTTATGTTCATCCCCATTTATCTTTATGTATATTCTTGCATCTAATGTGTTCGTCTCTTTTAAATCTCAAAAGGAAGAATGAGTAGTTGGACATATCAATCTTATTAGTTTTAGGTTTTGCTTAGATAGATCAATCTTTTATGGTAAACAAAGATTAACTAGATGTTCTTAGAGGAAGAACAAGATGATGACCAGATTCGTGATGTTATGAGAGATGCTTGTTTATGTAATGGTGAAATGGAGGATTTTAGATGGTTCAATTTCTGTATAAAATTTGATCAAATCTCTAAGGTCTATACAAATTAGTTTTAATTTTGTTCAACAAAATTCTATACAAAGTTTTGAATTTTTTGAAACCCTAGTACTAATTGTACATCCCACTGTGTAAACATGGACTTTGTAAGCATCTACGCATGAAATCATCTCAACTCCTTTGCAACCATGCATTTCATTAGCCCTAGTTTATACCGTCCTGTAATTTCTTCTCAAATTAAACAAAACCTAGAACTAAAACCACTAAGTTTTTCCAACCAAGGTTCAACCAAAACCCTTGCTAACACCCTGGCAGATCCCCGACCTTCCTTGGGTGGCAACCTAGGAGAAATTACAAATATTGAGCAAGAAACTATTTGAATCAATTGAAAATCATCCAAATTATTAAAATGGCACAACTGTAAATATATTATTTTATGGTGTTTCCTTCCATATAATGTTATAAAATTTCATATCTGGAGTTTATAAGCTTATATGCACCTCCAGTAGACATTTCATAATTTTTAGAACCGTAGAACACCTAGCTACAGTTCAAACCCAATTTGAGGCAAATTTGAACATTCGAATAAAAAGTTAGTCAAAAACATTTTTTTGACCTGGAAATTTCAGACTAGCTCAAATATATAATATAGAGTCTATGTGAATTTTTACAAATTTTTGTGTCAGAATTGCAACCCCATTTCTATTGCAAACCTCACAGCTGTAAAACAAAAGAAAAAGGAAATAAAAATAAAAAGAAACCAAGCCTTTAAGCTGAGCTGGCCGGCCTGGGCGTGCTAAGCCTTCGGGCCACACGGCTGCGCCAGCCCATCCGCACCCGAGCCGGCCCACTTTCTCCCCTCTTCCCGTTTTTGCTTCTCTCGCGCAAAAGCACCCAACACCTTGCCGCTTTCCCTCCTCCCAGCCTTGGCAGGAGGGGCCCACCCACCAGGGTCTTCCCTCCACGTCGTCACCGTCGGCTTGGACACCGTGTCCCGGACCACGTTGGATGCTCCATCGCCCTCCTTAAATGCTCTGACCGGGCCTCCTTTCCCCCTTTTCACCATCGTCGTCCTTTCCTCTTCGGAATAGACCCGCCGGAGTCCAAGCCGAGCCGTCGATTCGGGTCCCCCATTGGCGACCTCCCCATTTTTCCTCCAGCGAGCCTTTCCTCCCCTCTTCCTTCCTTCCCCAGACTTCGTTCCACCTCTTCCTATGGGGCTAACCCCTCTTTGTCCTGCAAGTCCAGCGCCCATCCGTTCGCACCACTCGAGGCGCTGCTCAACTCCTCCTTCCCTAACTCCGGCAATCGCCATCAATGTCTTCTAGTATCGCCTTCACTGCGCCGTCTCTTCTTTGGCCCCTTTGAACACGGTGAGCTCCCCTTTACCTCCCCTTCCCTTCTCCTTTGCCCTAAGGTTCAATGTCGAGTTTCCCACCAACATGCAGCACCACTGAACCTCATTAGCATGCGGTGGCACCAGGTCAGTCATCTAACCGACCCCGCAGGCCACTCGGTGGGTCTAACTATGTGGTCAGCCCAAGACACCGGCCTGATCGACCTACTCCCTAGGGTCAAAACATCCTAAATAAAATAAAATACAAACCGCCTCTAGATCCCACTAATCAGTTACTAGATCTAGGTATTGCTAAGTATAAAAGGAATTTAGATTATTTTCTTTACTGATAAAAAGACAAAAATATGTTTAAATTTGCTAAAATTTGTAAATTCATAGTAAATTCATCCTTGCTCCAAAAATTCCAAACTTTATATGAAAATGACTAGGACTAAATATACTACCTACCAAAGGTATTTTCAACCATGTTCTATTGCTGGAAAAATTTGAAATATTCAAATTTCTTCAAACCTTGTATAATTCATCATAAATTTATTTCTTTATCCAAAATGTATAAAATTTTGTGAGAGTGACCAGCAAGCAATAAACTACCAAATAAAAATATTTTCATGCATGCTACTGTCCTAGAAAATTTTGAATTGTTAGTAACAGTCAACACATTTTTAAACTTGTCATTTCACTTATAATTTCATATATTTTAATCTATAAATCCAAATTCCTTGAAATCAATTGCAAAAATCCTCAAATTTAACCTACCATCATCTAAATTGTAGCCCATACATCTCCTATCTCATTTCATCATGAATTAGCATTAATTTTGCTGTTCCTTTCCTTTCGTCGTCGTTTTTGCATTGCGATAGAGCTCTGTGACGAGGGAGTGGAGCTGCAATATTCCGAATCTCAACAGGAATGGGAGGAATACTCCAACCCAGACAAGCTAAGCTTGTGACATTGCCATGTTGTCTTTTAGTTTTGTTATTGCTTAATTACCTTATGCTATGCTTATGAGCTGTTATGTCTTTGATTGGATGTTTTGGTTATCATGATCATGCTAAAGTTTAACCTGATCTTAATCAACGTGAACCATTAATAAGTGAGATGAGAGACGTGGGAGCATGGTCGTGGGATGAGCTGTAACATTGTTGGGGTAGCTCGAGCCCTACGTGGAGTGTAATTGGAGGTTAGAACATCAATCCTTGCGTGATGCTCCCTGATAAGCCATGAGAATTGGTCGTGAGAAGACCATAGGTGTCGCTCGGTTGGCAACAGCTCAACGGGGACTAGCTATCCCCATGTGAGGGACCATAGGAGCATCTGGTGGGGCCGTCGAACGACCAATGTCTCTTTGATTGAATATGGGTAATGATGTTGATTTGAACTTGGTTCGAATGGTCATATCATGTATCTGTTTGATAATGATATTGATATAAACTTCGTTCGAATAGTCATATGATGTTGTGTTAATAATGATATTGATCTGAATGGTCATATCATGCTTTTGATGAGTAAGGAAATGGTTTATGATGCTATTGATAAGATTGATTCATGTGTTGCATTGTCGACTTGCCATTGTAACATGTATGTCTTTATTCAGAAGTTCACTAGCATGTTTATGATTATTGTTCTAGTCTCGATGCCATGTTACTTTTCATGTCCAAGCACTACTAAGACTTTCGAGTATGTATTCATTGATAGCTGTTATTGTATGCTTAGGAACATGTGAACCCTCCCTCGGCGAGTACTTTCAGGATAATGCTTGAATAGTTACCCGAATCAGCTTTCGAACTCGTGGTTATGTTGTGTGGGTATTTTGAGTCTTATTGAAAGGATCTCAGGAGTCGACTAGAGGGGGGGGTGAATAGGTCGGCTCTATAAAATTAAAACCTAATCGGCTTTACTTAAAATAAATAGGCCAACCCTAAGCAACTGACTCAGGCAACTGACTCTCAGGAAGATAACTCAGATAAATGCAAGCAGAGCAGTGCAGAGACAACGATGTGCCAACTGAGTCTCAGGTGAGTGACTCAGTTGTGTGCAACAGATAGATAAAATAGTAAAGGAGACAACTTTCTCTTAGTGTCAACTGAGTCTCAGGTGGGAAACTCAGTTGTGTGCAGCAGAGAGTGAACAATGTATATCAGCACAAGTGAACACAAACCAAACAAATAAGCGAGAAGACACAAGGGTTTGTTTTACCGAAGTTTCCACTTGAGCAAGTGGTACGTCTCCGTTGAGGAAGCTGCTTTCACAGCTGGCACTGAACCGTGCTCTTTCCTCGTTCACTTATCTTGTGTGGAATCCTTTTGATCTCACCGCAGCGAGACAGGCAGACCCAAATCGCCTTCACAAACGCTTGGAGGCAGCCACACAAGACTTGGCTTGCTCACCAACGACTCCAACTTCCCGGTCTTGGAGCAGACGAACTCCAAGAGCTCTCTCAGACTCTTGGAGGAACCAGTACCATGAACTCTCTCAGTTTTGAAGCACTCAGGATGCAAAGCAACTCTCTCTCTCACTGTGGATGCACGCAGACAACACTCTCTCGGAGACTAAGAGCTCTTTCTTCCGACAGCAGGGTGCTTTCTATGGTAGAGGTAAAGGTTAAGGTCGAAACCTCCCCAGGTTCCCTATTTATAGGGTCCCTGGCAGCTAGCCGTTACCCTCATGCCACGTCAGACAAAGAGCCACCAGATACACCTATCTGAGACTCAACTAACATATACCTGGTAACCTACTAGCCACGGCTGAGCTACCCATCTGAGTCTCAGATGCCAAACTCAGGTGGACTCGGTTGCCTCAGGCAGCACCTGAGCACAACACTGGCCGGCTCACTACAAGCCTAAAACCGATTCAGGACGACAATGGACTCACCACTGCCACTGACCAGCTCGCTCAGAATCTTGGCACTGGTTCCAAGCTAACAATCTAAAGACGACAGCCCTTGAAGACGCACAACGAACCCCTTGACGCAGATCCACCAGCTTCCTAGCTCCTCCAGGTCTTATCCAGCTTGTAGTCACGGTCCTTGAACTCCATCAAGCCACCATCACCTCGCTTGTCCTCGAGCACAGCCTCGGCTTCCTCGCAACTGAGCCTCAGGAGACTAGCTCAGCTAGCCCTTCTGACATTCACGGTTCCTTGCTCTTTTTAGGCCTCATCATCAATCAGATGTTGTCTTGATCGATCACCTGTTCATCTAAACCCCTGTTCACACTCATTGTAAACGTTAGATACAGGTGAGGGTTGCCATTAACCATCAAAACCAAACATTGGGGCTAGATAATCATCCTTCCACACTCCTTGGGACTGGATGCACTTTCACTTATGGATATTAGTTTGTATCTTGGGATAAACTTGCATGTTTCCGATGTTTATGTTGTTTGTAATTTTAACCTTCGGGTAGTTACTTGTAAGTTATGTAATTGCCCAAACTTAAGGGATGTAAACTAGTTATCTGTTTAAATCTCTCTTTAGAGTTCGTGTAATGATATTTCAAGTTGTTTACCACGTCTCTCCATACACAATACGTTTATGTTTCAAGTGTACAGAGTGGCGGCAGAGGATTAGCATTAATCCTCTGTGTGAGATTGTGATCATAAAGTTGAGTGACCCGCCAACTGAGATGCAATTGCCGGCTACGCAGGGTGTGAATGTCTGTGTCAGGCCTTCGGGTGACCTACTAGTCGTGCTTCGGCCGACTGGGTTAAGGTGTGGACTCGGGCGTCGGGCTTCCTCTTAATGATTGTGACGCTCGTCGTAGTTGACGTGTGCTAATTCCCTACAGGTGTTTGGAATTCTATTTGACTTGGTATATTATGTCCGTTTCTGGCTGGTTAGACTAGCAGTGAGACATACGCCCAGGTGGTCAGATGGAGTTTGTATGCTGTGTTGGTTCGGTGTCGGACCACCTAACGGGGATGCATATGAGATAAGCATAAGCCTTCGTTACGTGGTTTCTCGGTCTTTGATAATGCACCATTTTTGAAGTTAGGTACGATTCTGAGCCCCGACACGGGTGGTGAATTGTATGTTGTACGCAATGCTAAGGGAAGAGAGAGGGGAGGGAGAGGACTAGACAATTTTGATGTCATGTGTTTGTGGGTTTTTTTAATAACAATCTTAAAGCGGAATAGTAGGTGGAATTCCAAGTGTAGAATTGTATTTTTGAATAAAATATCCTTTCTTTGAAGACTCATTCTGTTACAATACTATATGGTGGACTAATTTTTCCAAGTCTTCCCTTTGCTGTACAACAACATGCACCTAGTTTTTCCAAGTCTTCCGTTGATCAATGACCACACGTTAGCCATTTCCCCAGCTACAAACCTCCACAGCATTAGCCAATTAATCATCCATATCCTTTCTTCCCTCTCCTTCAAGCTTCAACAAGCCATGGCCGCCAAAACCACCTCAAGCTTCTCGTCATGCTTTACCTTCCTAAAGGAAGCCCTAGTCCTCCCAACACGAAACCCCAAGCTCTTCACTCCCGTCTTCTTCCTCTTGGCCATCACTGCCTTTCTTGTCCCCTTAACCAATGTCCTCCGCATCCAGCCTCTCATCGACGACATGGCCAGCCATCTCATCAAGATCAAGAACACCGACCCTTCGAGCGTCGAGTACGCTAGGCTCCTCGAGGAGATAAAACAGGACGCCAGGGAGCTCGTCCTCACCACCATCGTGCTCCTGCTCGTCACTTTGGCACTCAACTTTGTCAAGCAGATCATCGCCTTCTTCGCGGCCTCCACGACCTACTCCGGCGACCGTTACTCGCTCCCTGAGCTCCTCTGCAAGGTGATCAAGGGGGAAAATCCGAAGGGCCCTTCCATTACCATCGTCGTCGTCACCATGCTTGAGTTCGCATGGATGACGCTCCTGGCTTTTTTTCTACCATGATGCGCAGCCACTGGGGGTGCTCTCTGTCCAAGGTTTCCTCTTCCTCCTCGCGTTCCTCATCTTCCTCTACTTCAACGTCATCACCCTAGTGAGCATCGCCATGTTGGTGGTTGACGGGGAGTGTCGCAGCGTACGCGCGCTCCGACAGGCGTGGCAGCTCATGACGAAGTTGAGGAGGAAGGAGGGTTTTTTGCTGGCGCTGGTGACCTACCTCCTGCCGACTGTTGTGACTCCGCTGTACGGGGTTGCTCTCATGTACACGAAGAAGAACACATCGTTGGGGTTGTGCCTGTGTATGCGCTTCTGTCCGGTGCGGAGCAGCTCTTCTACTTTCGGCAGCCACAGTGTACTACTACCATGCCATGGAGGGCAAGGAGGTGATGACTTTTTATTATGCCAAGATTCCTTCTGGGGAAGCAAATGTCTGATTGATACCTTCAATTATGTGTAAGTGATCGTTACAGGGATGGGTTTTCCCTCTCTCTTTTCCCCCACTCAAACTGCTACGCGGACAACTACTAATTCTGGTGCTACGTACGTGGCTGTGGGAATATATGTGGCCAGTGGTAAGTTGTCCTGCTCGCGGTTAGGTTCTGATAAGCAATATTATGTACTCACTTTGAGTTCACTAGTCACTACCACTAGTACAGAAAATGATATCCGAGGCGGTCAAAATAGGACATCCGAGGCGGTTATAGCACCCGCCTCGACGGAGTGGTTGCGGATATGGGGGCATACATCGGAGGCGGTTACGCAAACGCCTCGGATAAGAGCTCATCCGAGGCGGTTAAAACTCATTAATCGCCTCGGATAAGGCCATATCGGAGGCGGTTACGTTTTCATAAGCGCCTCGGATAATGTATTATTAGAGGCGATCAGAATAATACAACCGCCTCCGATATAGACATATCCGAGGCGGTTAGGTAAAGGTAACCGCCTCCTATATTCTCTTATCCGAGGCGTTTAGGTAAAGATAATCGCCTCCTATATTCTCTTATCCGAGGCGTTTTGGTAAAGGTAAGCGCCTCCTATATTCTCTTATCCGAGGCGTTTAGTTAAAGATAACCGCCTCCGATATGTTGTTCACCAGGCATTATTTTTCCTGATTTACTAGCATCCCTGAAAAAACAAATAGATATATATATATACAAAATCACAGCAGGCACAACCAGCACAGCACACTTCAAACATTCATTCATTCTCGGATCGACCACAAAACATTACATGTAAACATTCACATACATACGCATACGAATTAATAAATATTACAAAAGTTGTTCACTTGAGTCATATCCTCAATTCACAGCCAGGATATTGATCAAATTAAACAAAACTAGACCTCTCTTCAATTGTTCACACGAATAGAACCACGCGCCGAAGCCTCCATACACCATTTCTGTTGATAAAGAAGCATCATATGTAATAAGTGACGTTAGCAGTGAGAGAAAAAATGAACAACACGACGTTTAAGAACATCAAGTGCACTTATCATTCGAAACCACCTGTTGGACAGATAATTACAAAGTTTGATTGTAGAAGTTAATGAAGTAACTAATGATCTAAGTAGAAACCTACGTAATCATCTAACTAATCTCAATCCTAAGTTCCTAGCTTGTCGCCGGGGAACCGAAGCGTCCTTCGGGCACTAATGACTTCGTTGTTCAGGAAGCCGGCGATGTGCGACCGGACCTGGGTGAGGTCCATATCTTCCAACATCTTGATTTGCATGGTTTTCGTCGCTTCCTGAAAACATGAGTCTTACGCTCAGGGCGAATAGAACGACTAAACACTCGACATTAGCAGTGGCGCTGGTTTCTTACCGGTAGAACCGCGTACTTTGGGTTGCTGGAAAGGGCTAGCATGTGGAAACACACGTAATACCCACAGAGGTCGGTCCCTTCAGGTTGTTGCCGGCACTACAAAAGGGATATCGATTAGGTATAGAGGGCAGAATTATGATGGCATTAGTTCTAGGAGTCAAGGACATTACGGAATACCTTAAACTTGCAATCATGGCTTAACTTGACGGCCACTCCGCGCTTGACCTTGTGCCTCCCCCCGTGTTTGATGTATGTGTCAAACGCTCTGGGTGATTAAAAACAATTAGCATCGAACTATCTCTTCCTTTGTGAAGAAGAAAGAATAGACATGGACTAAGTCGAACGTTTTGATACTTACTCGTCGAGTACAGTCATGATGTCCACGTACGCTTCCTTGCGCGAGTCCATGCTGCGCCTCATGGAATCAAGGTAATATACCTTACTCCATTTCGGCACGATCACGAGGAGGATCCAATGGCCGCTGCTTGTACGATACGAAGTTATTACATGTTTAGCCGTCGAACCATAAGAATTCGCGCAGGATGTGGCTTACCCGATGTTATAGGCAACCTGGATCTGATCTCGTGCGGAGTACTCATGGAGTAAATGCACGACATAATCCCGCACCATGTCCCTATTTTGCTCGAGACAATATGCGGAGATCAAATGTGGGTCGCCGAACCCCACGGAGTTGTGCATCCTTCTTCGTACGCTCAGCTCAATCATGTACCTGATCGATATGGAGAATAAGGAGTTACATTGCAGGCATTTAGGAGTGACAAAACAAAACGGTGATGTGCTGTAAGGACTTACAGCGAGAAGCATCTCATGAGACTGGCGTCCAGCTCACGGAAGTGCATCATGTCGAAGATGTCCGAGAAATCCACGGGAAACATATATCCGTGGCGGTGCCTGAAGTGCTCCTCCTTGAAGAAAACCACGAGGCCGAGTCTTGTATCTGGGAACGGCCTGCGCGACATCTCGAGGTAATGATCATGGAGCTGCCGGCCCGGCTACGCCCAAGTTCACGTCATCGTCCACCATAGGTTCTCCAGGCACGTACTGGCGAGCCAGCTCCGCTAGAGGATATTCAACATCAGAAGCATGTTTTGAAGCAGACTTCTTGGATTCGTAGACTTTCAGCTTGGACGTCGCCCCGTGACTCTTCGTTCGACTCCGGCGTGCCTGTGAGGTCTGCGTTGCTGGTAGTGCCGGGAGCTGAGGGGGGAGCGAATGATGAGTATGCCTCCACATCTTGCACTGTCGGGACTGGATGAGGAAGGACGAGCTCCGTCGAAACCTTGGGCGGAGATGGAGGAAGCACCGGTGAAAACCTCAGCATCCCTTGATCCGCCGGAGATGGAGGAACGGAAGGTGCGCTCGGTGCTGATTCGAGGACTACGTCCTTCTTCGGCCACTGGACGAACGACCCGACCGCGTCGCTTAATGTCTGCAGCTCATCAGATTCTCCCGCAGCCGGCAAAGGACAGCAAGCGAAAGTCGGGTTGATTGACTCAACCTGCACTCGCGCGAAGCCCTGCCGCCAAGGGGACACCGTGTAGCACCGTTCCAGGAGGAGATGGCCAGACCTGCCCGTACGCGGCGTCCATCGAGAAGTTCGTCGTAGCGAACTGTATCTGCAGCTTGCACCTCGTCGGACCCCCAATCTGGTCGATAGGAGAACTATCATCCGCACCAGATGCACAGCTACTGCGGCGGGCACCCGGGCTAATTGCGACCGGCGCCCTGTCTTGCAGGTACTGTGCTGATAGCCTCTCCTCCATTGCCCTCATTCTCTCCTCGAACTGCGTCTCAAGCGACGATTGAATCTCTGCTTTCATCTGCTCGGCTCTAGCTCTCTTCCGCTGCCGACGTGCCTCCTGCGTGTCCCCGGTGAAGGATTTGCTCCACGTTGCCAGGTTTCCGAGACCCCTGGTGCGTCCATAGGGCTCCCTGGTGCCGATGGCCTCGGAGAGTATGTCTTTCTCCCGACTTGGCACAAACGAGCCTTGAGATGCCTGCTCGTTCAGCCCCACCATTCTCTGATATACCTGCTCGTCTTCAGGGTTTCTCCATACGCGTTGCCCACCTTGATCCACCTTGGTCCTCGCTCTGCACCAGTCCCGGACTCGGTTGTCGCCGAAACCCGAGAACGCCGGCTGCTGACCGTGCTTCTCCGCTTCCGCGTCCTCCTTTGCCCACTTCTTCTTCGCACCGACGTACCCTAAGGTGCCGAGGAAATGCGGGTGCTTGTTTCTGCTGGCTAGCTCTTTCCCCTTCTGGCTTTCTGTCCGGAATTCTTCGGACGACTTCAAGGCGCAGAACTCCGCCCAATCTTCTTCGGAGACATCAGGGTATGCCTGGCAAGGCGACTTCTCTTGATTGAGATAGTCCCTCACCAGTCTGTGCTTGAAGTTCCTCCAGCACTTCCCAGCCGTCAGTATTGTCGCTCGGAAGAACTCGGCCTCGACCTCTTCCGGGTACATGAAGGAGCCCTTCACTTCGTCAAAGAGGGACCTCCGCTCCTCCCGTGTCAGCTCACCCCAATCCGCGAGGGTGATCCTAACCCTAGAACGGGCGACCACCCCGCATAACGTCCGCCACTTCTTCCGGGTTTCTTCTGGCTCAGGCACTCCGGTCACCGGATCCAGGCTCTGAACTACCCATCTGCCCTTCGGCCTCCCCGATGGCTTCCTTGGTTTGCGAGATCCCTTTCCTGACGATGTCGAAGGTCTTGGCGACCCCGACGGCGATATCGTAGGGGAGGGCGGCGGAGAGCTCATCTCGATCGTATTAAGTAGTTACTAAACAAGTTTTAGTATCAAGTTAGACTAAGTAAACAAGTTTTAGTGGTACATGTTCGAAAGAAATACATTAGGATAAGAAGATCAATCTCAGCTTGCGCACTTCTATTAGGGGCAGCAATTCAATCGCATCTTTAGTTGAGAGAAAGCAAAAGGGGGTAATAAGAGAGGAGCAAGTTAGTATCTATTTGTCGGCGTAGAGACGCCTCTAGCGGTGGTCCGGAGGGACCCCCTTTGGAATTCGGCCCAGGGGAGTAGTGAGTCTCTTACGAGCCTTGGGGTGGATTAGAGCTTTGCGAGTAAACCCGGTGGCTAAGGAAGTAATGACGCAAGGATTTACCCAGGTTCAGGCCGCCCCGGAAGGCGTAATACCCTACGTCCTGCTTGTTTTTGTATATATAGGCGTATATGGCAAGTATGATGAGTTACAAAGGTGCGCACTGTTCTTCTTCTTGCTCTAGCCCAGAGGAAGAACGGTGCTTCTTCGGTACGGAGTAACCTTAGAGAGATCTAACCTAAGGAAAATCGAGCTAGGAAAAGAGCCAACCCTTTGCATGGACCAGGCCCTCCCCTTATATACTCGGGGGAATACCACATAGGTCGACAAAGGAAAACATGAGCTGGACTTGTGCTGTAGACGACGTGGGCGCTACTGGAAGCGCCCACACCTTCATTTAATGCCCACTTGAGACTTTCGGCCGGACGTCGCCTCGCGGTGTGTCGGAACAGGGGCCCTGACACCTTTGCCTTCGGCGGAACCCCGCAGACGGAGACTTGCGGGGTTCCTTCTGACTGGGTTGGTAAGACATCCTCTCACGGGCCCCATAGGTCAGCCTCTTATGCCGCGCAATTGGTTGCGCGGCGGCGTCCCCCATGGGGTAAAAAGGTTGACAGTGACAGGGCGTGCGGGGCGGCGCGCTTGGTCGGTCAAAGAATCTGTCAGCCCGGGCCCACCCCTCAGAGAGAGAGAGAGAGAGAGATAGCTAACAGAGCTTATCGCCTGCACCGGTGGGACCCGGCCTGACCGTCATCATGCCCTCACAGGGCTTTGGGTTCCCCGTCGGAATGACAGGCATTAAATGCCTCCGCCAGGGCGGAGGCTTGCTGGAGAAGCTTGGCGCTGGACGACGTGCATGGACGAGGGCCCCACCAGAGGACACGTCATCCCCCGGGCACTCGGTCCCGAGCGACCTCCTTCGCTAGGAGGGGCGCCAGCTGTCTTCTACGCGCCCCCGAGCAACCCCGGGCGCTCGGGGAGCACCCGCTGGGGGGCCGCTCGGGGCGCCTTGAAGGGGGAGCCCGAGGGAGAGTGCTCGGGGGGCGGACCCCGAGCGCTCCCCCGGGCCCCACATCTGCCAAGGTGCCGAGCGGTCGGGAGGGGACCCCGAGCGCGCCCTTCGCCTCCTGGGACGCCGAGCACTCGGGGACGGACCCCGAGTGCTCGCCCAGCGCATGGGCCGTGGACTCCCGGAGGCCCACGACTCCTCCTGGTTTGCGGATGCAGCCTCTGGAGGAGACCCCTGATTCCTTGGGATTGGCCGCGGGCTCCGTACGACGATCCGGGTGGGACCCAAGGCCCCAGCGACCGGAGCGCCACGTGTCACCATCCGCGGCATTTGGTTGGCCTCCGCCGGCGGTTAGGGGTACCCTGGGCCCCATTCCGCCGACAGTAGCCCCCGGCCTTATCTCCCAGCGACGGCCCGAAGGGCTACGACCGGGGATAAGGCCTTTCTTCTTGGGCCAAGCAAAAGATGCCGGCCCATTGTGATGCGCCCTGCGGAGGGGCGCTTTTAACGTGGCGCGCGCGGAGCGGGAGCGACGCCCAATCCGCACGCGCCACCTGGCCGCGGCGCTTCGGGTTGGGCGCGCGCGGGAAAAGCGCACCGTTCCGGGCGGTTGCGTGCTCCGGATTTCGCGCGACCGCGAAATTACTGCCCATGGCAGTAAATTGACAGCCCAGGATTGTTTTTTGGAAACCGCCGGACGGTTGAACTTCTGCGGTTTTTTCCCTTTTGAAAAGAAAACCACTTCTCACTTTTGAACTTCTCACCTCCTTGCGCAAACGCTCTGTCTCCCAAAGTACTTGCGCTTTCTCCGTCTTCTTCCTCCCGCCGCCGCCATTTTTGCCTCCCGAAAGCCTTCTCCGCCACCCATTCGCCATCATAATGACTCGCCGCAAGACCCGGCAGAGCAGCTCCCCTGACCCCGAGCTCGCCTAGCGTGCTCCAGAAGTCCCGCCTCCTCAATGAGGAGGCGATGGACAAGGTCCGGGGCATCGTGGTGCCGGAGGGCCGCCCGAACCCGACGTGGTGCGGGCGGCGACGTACCCGCCGAACCCGCGGGCGAACGAAGCGGTGATCTTCACGAGCTTCCTGGGGGCGGGACTTCTGCCGCCATTCTCGGCGTTCTTCATGGAGGTCCTCAAGGATTATGGGGTCCACCTTCTCCATCTCACCCCCAACTCCGTGGTGGTGCTGGCGATCTTCGCCCACCTCTGCGAGATGTTCGTCGGGGTGATGCCGTCGGTGGCGCTCCTTCGGCATTACTTCGTCCTTCGATCGGTCGGGAGGACGCGGGGCTCCGGCCGAGCGGAGGTCACCGGCAGCGCCAACTTCCAGCTCCGGGGAGGGAAGGAGGCCGATCCTTACATTCCGCAGAAGTTGCGGAACAAATGGGACGATTGGCGCCAGCAGTGGTGCTATGTCAATACCGACCCGGCGACGGAACTGCTGATCCCGGAGGCGCCGGCGGAGCACAAGAAGGCATGGGAGTACATGGACCCGAGCGACAAGGAGCTGTTTTTTGGCGGTGGCGCGCATCACCCAACTTCAGGAGCTGGGGCTGACGGCCACCATGGTCATCGGCGATTTCCTCCGACGCCGGCTGGCGCACTGGGACCGCGCGCGACTGTAAGCTCGCCGGCGGTCGGCGCGGACGCCGCCACCGGACAGAAGAGGAAAGACCCGCCGGGTCCTCCGACCCCGGACTCGGTTGTCCCGAAGGGCAAGTGGCGGTAAGAATAAACCTCACCTTTGCCTTATTTGCTTGAGTATTGTGCTCGGGAATTGATCCCAAGCTTGGCTTTGTTGGTTTTTCAGGGCGAAGAAATCCAAAATGTCCCCGAGCCCTTCTTCGGTCCCGAGCGCTCCGGTTGCACCGAGCGCGGGGTGGGGAGCGCGAGTCGCGGGCGCGGCCTCGAGCACGCAGGCGGCCGCGCGCGCGAACCTTCGGCCTCGAGCGGGACCTCTGTCCCGAGCGGTGCCTGCGGCGCCGAACCCGAGCGCACCCCGAGCGCAGCTCCGACCCCGAGCGAGGAGCCAGCCCCGAGAGCCGAGGCGGTCTCGCGGGAAGAAGCTGCCCCGAGCGCGGAAACGGCCGCGCAGGGAGCGGCGCAGGCGCCGCCGGAGGCTGCGCGAGCCGACGCAGAGGCGCCGGGCGCCGGTCCGGAGGAAGAGCAGGGGCCAAGTGCTGCCGGGCCCGAGGAACAGGCGGCGGCACTTGGGCAGGAGCCGCGAGCCGCCGCGCCTGAGGAGCAGGTGGCGCCATGTGAGCAGGAGCCGAGCGCCGCCGGAGCTGAGGAGCAGGCGGCGGAGCCCGAGCAGGAGCTGAGCGCCGCCGGAGCCGAGGAGCAGACGGCGGGGCCCGAGCAGGAGACGGTTCCCATGGAGGGAGCCGAGAGCGTTCGGCCCGAGAAGGGGGCCGGCGGCTCTATTGTGGTGGAGTGTCCCGAGCCTCAGGAGGAGGTGCTCGGGTGCTCCACCTTAACTTTGCTGCCGCGGGTGCAGCGCGCTGCGCGGCGCGACGAAGCATCCCGGGTGATCCCACCCGACGCGTTCGACGCCGCGCGCGCAGCCATCAACAAATTTCAGGAGGACTTCGCCGCCAAGGAGGCGGCTTTGGCGGACAAGGAGGCCTCGCTGGAGGAGCGGGAGGGCTCGCTCGACGAGAGGGAGGCCTTGCTTGCGGAGGCGGCGGAGTCCTTCTTGGCTCGCACCCGCATCGCCAAGCGGGAGTACGAGGAGGGCATGGCCAAGGTCGATCGCCTGCGGGAAGCCATGCACGAGCTGAAGAGGGAGCTCATCGAGAAGGAAAACCTCCTTAATGAGCGAACCTCCCGCCTCATTCGGATCGAAGCCAAGGTAACCTCGCGCGAGCAAGGCCTGAAGCAGCGGGAGAAGGACGTCGCTGACGCGGAGGCGCGGCTGGAGAAGCGCATGCCGACGCCGACCGACGCGACGAACAACTCACCCTTCGCGAAGGTAACATCGAAGACCGGCTGGCTTCGCGCGAGGAAAGTTTGAAAGCGCGGGACCGCCGAAGTTCAGCAACGCGAAGAGCAACTTGCCCTTCGCGAAAAGGAGACTGAAACGAAGGAGGCGGTGCTCGCCAAGCGCGAAGGGGACCTGGAGAAGGCGACCGACAACCTGAACGCCGAAGTCCAGGGCCGCGTCGATGCTGCCCGTGAAGAGCTTGCCAAGGAGATGGCGGATCTCCGCACCCGCATCCGAGATCTCGAGGGGCGGCTCGAGGACTCGCGCACTTCCAAACGCACCCTCCAAACCAAGATCCAGGAGGTGGAGGAGGCGAGGAAGCGCGAGAGCTCGGAGGCCGCCGCTGCATGGCAAAAGGTGGAGGAGGCCCGCCTCGGGCTGCTTGGCGAACGCGCGGAGCATACGCGCCTGATGAGGGACATCTTCTCTCAGGCTCGGAGGGCCGTTCGAAACGCCGGGCTCGGGGACGTCAACTTGCCGGAAGGGCTCAAAGCCGACACCCCCGGGGGCGTCGCCTTGGGCTTCCAACAGGTCGCGGAGCGGCTTGCTGGACTTGGGGACGCCATGACCCGCCGGCTTGAAGAAGAAGGCCAGGAGCTGGCGCTCGCGGTGGCGGAGCACACCTTGGCGTGCTACCGCAGCCGCGACCCGAGCTTCTCCTTGGAGCCCGCCGCGCAGGGGAACGACGAGGTCGCCGACGACGAAACTCGGAAGGGAGATTCGAAAGGTGGCTGTCACGGACCCGGAATTGCATATGATTAGGGGAACGCGAAGTCGCCAGGA
>JAGXJF010003159.1:0-7500 GCA_019208055.1 Stipa capillata | reverse complement strand
TTGCATGTCTTCGAGACAAGGCAGTCCACATCGCTCCAACCAATCCAAATTCTGTAATCAACGTTCATCATCATACGCATGCACTACCTCCATAAATGCTATCTTCGGAAATAGTCCGTATCGGACGATTATTCCAATTCAGATCCCGAGGTTCTACGCCGTATTCCTCGTCCGAAGGACATCTCACTTCACCTCGTATCCACTTCTCAAGGCACGTTCACTTTATGTGTCTCATGTGAAGATTGAATTTTGTACCACATATAGATTGCACAATTCCTCCTTCTTAGCACATATGAAAATAAACATGAGACTGCATTATGATCTCGGTGAATACATATATTGGTGGGCAGTGTCGGAACCCCGGTTTGGAACTTGTGGGTCAGCCCGTGGTCAGGGTATACCATACTGCATATGTTGGTATCATCTAAGGTTAAGTAACAAATGTCAGCTTGGCATTCCTACGCCGTCTAACGAGATCAGCGTTAACCTGCAAGGACCTGTATGGGACAGCTGCGAGCTCTACAGTAAACACCTTCTCAGTGCAATCCACCCGAGGAACAGTATGTAAAGGAACGCATAGGGGAAGGGGAAGCGATAAGTCCCTATCGCCAGGGGAGCGGATAAACCTGAATTTCGCTTTGGGAGGCGACGTTATGTCCCTGAAATATGCAGAAAAAGTACGCTATATATAACTGACGACAAGGTGGGTAGTCGGTTGCTCGGGAACTCGACTACATAGGGGAGATAAGCCAACGGGAAGGTGGAAAATAAACTCGGAACCTGAGACTGATCCACGCACGAACGGGAGTGTGATGGGTCTCGTACACCGGCTAAAGGAGCCTAAGTACACTTGTGGCGTAATAAAGGAGCGCACCTCGTGCAGACGGTGTATTGGAGTGTAGGCATGTCACTCCCGTGTTCTGGGTGACCGATAATTGAACTGCTGATCGTCGGCCTGGTGAAGGACCCATCGGAGGTTACTCACGACCGTGAGCCTTCTGAACATAGCATAAATGAAAAATTGACTTTCTGATCCAGGCACGATATATAGATCTTACTGCATATCCTTTGAGGACTTTGTCCATAGTAGAAATAGTCATTCAAACACCTTTTGCTATTTGATGAAACTGGTTGAGTACCACTTCTGTACTCATCCCCTACGTAACACTCCTTACCTTGTATTAGACTCTGAATCGTAGAGGTTTGAGTATGAGGAAGACGAAGTCAAGCAGGGAAGGAGGATGACGTAACAGGACCTGACAGGAGGGCGATCGAAGGAGCAGATTACTCTATAGAGACTATGGAGAACAGGACGGGGCAGAGTGACGTGTTGTCAGATGGGGTGTGGGTCTCGGGAGGGTTAGAGTGGTGTGCGCAGGTGTGCGAGCAAGAGCAAGAGAGTAGTTAGTAGTTATAAGAATAAAATATCAGCGTAACCTTTTCTGCAATTTAATCTTCAGATCCATATTTCTGTTGCTGTTTCAGTTGAACTAACTAACTGTATTCTAAGTAATAACATATGTATATTTTGGAAGTCTGTAATATTATATGTGTGGACCATCAATGCTTCTGTATGTACACTCTGATCGATGTAATATAAAGTGAGATGAGCTCTGTTATATATATCAAAGAGCTAGCCACTACACGTGCAGTGGAGAGTGCAGGGTCGCGACTACAGGTGAGTATCAGAGCAATGTTCCAAGCTTAGGAGCAAAAACCTAATAGGAGACACTGTGAGTCATAGGTAGGTCACATCTGTCTAAAGATAGATATTCTTGGAAATGCTAAATAATCTAATTGAGAATACGTTTGTCATGCTTGTATATGATAGGAATTTCTAATATACTCAGTCAGTATTTCGCTTTCAGTGCACGTTACTTGATGATACGACAACAATTAATTCTTCGCTCATCTAGAAGGAGGAATAGGCTTACTCGCACCAGAGCTGGCAAATCCTGACAGAGTTTCCTGGAGCTGGTTGAGAATCTGCTCGACCTCTGAGCTATTATCGTGCAGGTCTCAAAGGAAGACCAGAATAATATATAACAGTTATGATGATAGGACTCGCAGCTAAATACAGGGTCGAAGTAGAGATACCAGTAGAACCATGCGTGGAGCAGTTGACATTACTACGCAGAGAAGGAGCGAACGGCACAAGTGGCCAGTACAGATGGCCTATGTTAAATGCGCTACAGTGTGCCATCAGAGGACGCAAGAGCTCCGCAGCCATACTGCACGGATACTGCCTATATGGCGTATACCACGTTATGATGCAGAATCGATGATGAAGATAGCAGCGGATACTTAGCTTCTCTGGGAAAAGTAGAGCAGGAACCTCACAGTTCATCAAGGAAGAGTGTAGCAGTCACAAATGCACTTCTAGGAAACTATAAGGTCATTGGAAGGAGAACTTAATGTGCACTTAGCAGGAGTTGTGACCCTGACAGTGCATGAATTGTACCTTGAAGAAAGAACTTAGTGACCATGTAGAATTCACTAGTGCCACCACCACCTCTAGCTTTCCTTCGACAGCCAGAAGGAAATTCTTTCATGACCCCTACAGGTTTACCTGAGGACTACCGCTATGGTGGACCTAGAATCCTGTAACTCTTAGTGCAGAGGAGGAATCCTCTGAATACTCTGTAGAGTCTTATGAGCCTTACATCTATGGTGGAATACTAATCCTATTCCTGTTAGTTCATATACTTTTGAGGGATCCTATGGCAGCTGTAGTGACAACCCTGGGAAATTTCTTTTGAAAAAGCCAACATATCATCCACCTATACCTCGATAGTGATTATTATCCACCAACAGGTTGGTCAGTACAGAACTGAGTCACTTCGCCGAAGTGCAAGACCAAACAAGTGGACTCCTGGAAGGTTTTGCGCTACAGCAGGTCTAGCTGTAAGAGTAACATAGGTTATAAATAAAGGGTTGTACTCTTGTAATAAATAGATATGGACCTACTGGGGGTATGTATTAATGTGTACGAATAAAAGTGTGTCTTTAACCTTGTACACATACCCCACTGTACAATTATAAACTTGTATAATACAAGGTAATTTTATGCTGAGTTTGTTTGGAATTTCTGAATGTTTAGATGTGTACATGAAGTGTTAAAACTTAATATACAATATGAAGGATGATTATTGAGTTGCTCTTCATGTCACAGTTTAGGAAATGGAGGGAGTCATGATGAAAACCCTAGGAGGGAGGCGGAGGACAAGCCAGAAGGGAAGCTGAAGCGAAGGCAAGGGAAGAAGCAGATAAAACAGCTCATGGAACACCACCTCCACCACACCAGACCTACAACAGAAGAGGCCATGTCAGTTATGCGAATGATGGAGGAAGGGAGGAGGGAAGCACAAGCAAGCAGAATAAGTTCTTCAGTGAGCTTTTAGATAAAATGAGTCAGAAGGGCTGGAGAAGCTCAGTAGTGACAGGAGTCAGCCTTGGGGATTTTCAGCAACAAAACCTTTGACCTTCTCCACCGTAGTGGAACCAATGGAGGCAGAGATTGGCTATTGGACACAGAAAGGAGCTAGAGACAGTGGGCTGTAATGATGAAGAGAAAGTCGTTATGCCACCCACCAGTTGACAGGACTTGCAGCCGCTTGGTGGGACAAAACCTTAGGGAAGTTCAACTACAGGCATGCATCACTTGGAATTGTTCAAGCAAAAGTTCAGAGAGGCACATGTTCCGACCAGCATAGTGGAACTCAAGAGGAGGAATTCAGAATCTGACACAGGGAAACATGTCTGTGGTCAAGTATGTGCATGAATTTATCGTCTTTCTCGCTATGCAAAAGAAGACGTAGATTACCGAGACCAAAGGCAGAAGAGATTCATGATGGACTGGAGTCATTTCTGAATGCAACTCAGACTTGTCCGTACAGAGGAGTTCCAAGGATTTAGTGGATCGAGCAATTACATTGGAAAATGATTATCAGGAGTGCAGGAAGATAGGAGGGAAGAAAGCTAGAACTGAACCACGTCATTCCAGATGATCGATCCCGACCACTGTCGCCATTTCAGACCAGGTTAGGCCAGCAGCACCAGTACCCTTCAGAGCGCAAGTACCTTTCAGAGCAGCAGCACCTACTAGACTAGCTGCACCAGCAAATAATTCCGTCAAGTGCGCCAACTGTGGGTTAAACCATCCCACAAAAGATTGTAGGAGGCCAAGGATTGTTTGTTTTGGATGTGGTCAACCTGGACACATAAAAACTCATGTCCCAATCCAAGACCACCACAACAGGGAAATCAACGACAGCTGCACCAAATTCTGCATCACAGCAAAAGAATTCCAATCATGGCAATCAGCAAGGAAAGGGCGTGAAAAGCCATACGGTCGCTTAACTACGTCAATGCAGAACACAGCAGGAACAAACAATGATGTTATCATCGGTACGCTACTGTCTCAAACTGCACTTGGTATGTGTTATTGATTCTGAGCAATGCATTCATCATATCTGAAGAGCTCATGAGTAAAGTACGTTTACCTTCGCAAACATCTTACAAAACCAGTACGCATTCAGTCTCCGGGGGGTATAATGAGTAAAGTCAAGTTTTTATAGGTCTAGATCATATCCATCATAAGTTGGAATTCTTTGCCGATGGAATGGTATTCCATTAGGGGGTAGATGTTATTTTGGGTATGGATTGTTAACCCGCTACAAGGCCAAGATTGATGTGTGCCAAAAAGACCATAACCCTAGAAACAGCCTGGGAGGCAGATATGAAGTGTTTCAAGGAACAGATGTCCCAAAGTTAGTTTGGGATTTGAGTGAATTCTTTAGAAGGACAGAATCTGAAGCAAAATTCCAGTGTCCAAGAATTTGCAGATGTTATCCAGAAAGAGCTACCAGGTATGCCACCAGATAGAGAAGTAGAATTCACCATTGACTGGCACCCGGCACTGCTCCAATTGCACAGAGACCTTATCGGATGGGACAGAAGAATAGTGGAATTAAAATCTCAATGGATGAGTTAGCCAGCAAAGGTTTCATCAGAGAAAGTGTATCACCATGGGAGAGCACCAGTACTTTTTGTGGACAAGAAAGATGGAGGAATCCGTATGTGCGTGGATTATCGGAATCTTTAATAATGTCACTATTAAGAACAAGTATCCATTACCACGGATTGATGATCTTTTGATCAAGTAAGAGGGGCAGAGAGTTTTCTCCAAGATTGATTTGAGATCCGGATATCATCAGATTAAGATCAAAGCTGAGGATATCACCAAAGACAGGATCGTTCTCGTTATGGTCATCACGAGTATCTTGTGTACCTTTCGGGTTAATGGAATGACACCGGCAGTATTTATGAATCTGATGAACAAAGTGTTCATGAAGTATACTTGGATAAATTTGTGATAGTGTTCATTGATGACATTCTGATATATTCCCGAAGCAATGAAGAACATGCTCAACATCTGTATACAGTTTTGCAAACATTGAGGGAACACCAATTGTACGCACAAGTTAGTAAATGTGAGTTTTGGCTTGACCGAGTTTCATTTTTGGGCCATGTCATTACCAAGGATGGAGTAGCTGTGGACCCAGAAGTAGAGTCTGTATTGGAATGGAAACCTCCTACCACAGTTACAGAAGTCAGAAGTTTTCTTGGAATGGCAGGATATTATCGGAGATTTATTGAGGGATTCTCAAAGACTTGCTGGACCAATGACCAAAGTTATTGAGGAAAGATGTTAAATTTGAATGGACAAAATCTTGTGAGAAAAGTTTCAAGAACTGAAGCGAAGACTTACCACAGCACAGTTTTAGCACTACCTGAAAGTGGGAAGGATTTTGTGGTATATTGTGATGCCTCAAAATCAGTACTTGGATGGTGTTTTAATGCAAGACCGGAAGTAATTGCCTATGCATTCACGGCAATTAGAACCTCATGAAGTAAATTACCCAACTCATGATTTGGAGTTAGCAGCAGTAGTCTTTGCCTGAAACTTTAGAGGCATGATTTATATGGAGTCAAGTGTGAATTATATACGGATCACAAGAGTTTAAAATATTCTTCACTCAAAAAGAGTAATATGAGGCAAGGAGATGGCTGGAGCTGATCAAAGATTATGATTGACTATCATTATACACACTGGCAAAGCTAAGTGTGGTAGCAGACGCATTGAGCAGAAAAGCAGTTTGTCATCAGCTGGAAAATGGAAGAAGTTCCAGAAAGATCCTAACAAGATTTAGGCAGATCAGGTATTGAGTTGGTAATAGGCGAGAAAGAAGGATATCTAGCAGCTATGTCAGTGCATCAAGGTTGCAAGAGAATATTAAGAACCCGACAAAAGAGGGATGATATTTATTTCAGAAAAGATTAAGGAAATTTCTGAAGGAAAACCATCAGAATTCAATCTAGAAAAAGATGGATCCTATGGTATAGAGGAAGAATTTGTGTTCCAAATATTGCTAAAATCAAAGGAGTTAATATTGCAGGAGGCTCACAAACTCCATACACTATTCACCAGGAAGTACAAAAATGTATATGGGACTTGAAGGTACATTTTGTGGTGCGAAGTAATATGAAGAGAGAAATTGCAAGATATATTTCTGAGTGTCATACAGTGCCAGAGAGTAAAAGCGGAGCATCAAAATCCGGCAGGACGATTACAGCCATTTGCCGATACAGAATGGAAGTGGAAGAAAGCTCGAATGGATTTCATACGGATTACAAAACTCAGAAAGAAAAGATACTATTTGGGTGATCATGATAGATTGACCAAGACCGCTACATTTTCTTGCTATTAACCCAAACCGATTCCTGTGAAAAGTCTTGCAAGAATATATGTCATGAGATAGTACAGTAAACATGGAGTACCAAAAAGAATGGTATCAGAACGAGGTTCAGTTTTTAACCTCAACATTCTGGCAACAGCACAAGCTACAGTCAGCATTCGGATCACAATTGGCTTTCAGTAGCTATAGCTTATCATCCTCAGACTGGTGGTCAAACAGAAAGAACCAATCAGATCTTAGAAGCATGCTGAGAGCAGGGTACTGATTTTGAGGATCATGGGATGAGCATCTGCCATAGCTGAGTTGCATCTAACAATAGCTACCAGAGCAGTATCAGATGGCACTGTTGGAGCTTTATATGGAAGGAAGTGTAGATCTCGGTATGTGGTATGAGACGGAGAGCAAAAATCTTTTAGGCCAGATTTATCAATGAGAAACAAGAATATAATGATATCATTCGAGATAGACTGAAGATAGCACAAGTAGACAGAAGCGTTTATGCTGATAAAAGAGACAGACATTCGAGTTGAACCTGGAGAGTTGCATACTCTGAGAGTAGAGTCACACAAAGGAACTCGGAGATTTGCGAATAAAGGAAAGTTAAGTCGAGATATATAGACCATTCAGATATAAGTAGAAAGGTGAGTTGCATATGAATTGGAATTACCGGCAAGTCTATCCAAGTCTAACGTTTTCACTTCTCATCGAAGGTCTCAAACACCGCTGAATCGTCAAGTTATCA
>JAGXJF010003158.1:0-91095 GCA_019208055.1 Stipa capillata | reverse complement strand
AACCACTCCCCCGGTGCTGGCATCCCTAATGCCCAACAAGCCACTGCTTCTTTATGTCGCAGCAACCACTCAGGTAGCCAGTACCGTCTTGGTTGTGGAACGCTCCGAGCCCGGCCACATCCAGAAGGTCCAGCGCCCGGTCTACTTCATCAGTGAAGTCCTCTCCGAGTCCAAGACGCGGTACCCTCAGATCTAGAAGATCATTTATGCAGTGTTCATAACATCACGGAAGCTAGTCCACTACTTCCAAGGACACCCCATCACGGTGGTCAGCTCCTTCCCGATCGCCGATGTCATCAACAATCGTGACGCCACGGGTAGTTTTGCCAAGTGGGCGATGGAACTAATGGCCTTCAGCATAGTTTATGCCCCCCGCACAGCCATCAAGTCCCAGGCTCTCGCTGACTTCATGGCCGAGTGGACAGAAGTCCAGTCTCCACCCTCCGTCATCGACCTCGAACACTGGATACTCTACTTCGATGGTTCTCTGATGCTTCAGGGCGCGGGGGCCAGCGTCGTGCTCATATCCCCCAAAGGCGAGTGCTTCAAGTACGTATTACAGATCCACTTCCCAGCATCTAACAATGTTGCCGAGTACGAAGCTTTACTTCATGGTCTTCGCCTTGCCGCTTCACTCGGAATTCATTGCCTCCTGGCCCGCGGAGACTCCGAACTGGTGGTTCAGCAGGTCATGAAGTACTGGTCATGCAGAGACCCCTCCATGGAAGCCTACTACCAAGAAGTGCGCAAGCTCAAAGCCAAGTTCGATGGTCTTGAAATTACGCATGTCCTACGCCGAGATAACAAAGCCACGGATGCACTCGCCAAGCTGGGGTCCAGTCGGGACGTCGTCTAGGCTGGAGTTTTCCTCCAGGAGTTGCATACCCCCTCCATCAAGGCAGAGACAATGTCCGAGACCGAAAAACAGCAAGTCCAGGAACCCAACGCCACTCAGCAGCCCTCACCAGAGGTCCTAGTTGTCGCTTCCGACTGGAGAACGCCTTTCCTCGATTACTTCCTACGGGATGTCCTTCCACCGAACCAGACCGAGGTGCGCCGCATCGCGCGACGCGCCAAGGCCTTCGTCATCATCGATGGTGAACTTTACAAAAAGAGCACCTCCGGGGTCCTCCAGCTATGCATATCCCAAGATCAAGGCAAGTAGCTATTGCACAATATCCACTCGGGAGTGTGCGGACACCATGCGGCGCCCAAGTCGCTAGTCGGGAAAGCCTTCCGATAAGGTTTCTACTGGCCAACCGCCGTATCAGACGCCGAACACATCGTCCGCACCTGCGAGGGATGCCAATACTTCGCCCGGCAGACACACTTGCCGGCTCGGGCCCTCCAAACTATCCCGATCAACTATCCCTTCGCAGTCTGGGGTCTGGACATGGTTGGTCCCCTCGAGAAGGCTCCCGGGGGCTATACACACCTCTTCGTCGCAGTCGACAAGTTCACCTAATGGATTGAAGCCAAGCCGGTGGCCACGATAACTGCAGAAAAGGCCGTCAAATTTTTTTAGGACATTATCTTCCATTTCGGCGTACCCAACAGCATTATCACAGACAACGGCACCCAGTTCATTGGGCGAGCTTTCCTCCAATTCTGCAATGACTACAACATCAGCCTTGACTTTGCCGCCGTGGCACACCCGCGCACCAATGGACAAGTCGAGCGGTCCAATGGTCTGATCATGCAAGGCCTCAAGCCTCGGATCTTCCGACGACTAAACAAATGGGCAGCCGAGTTACCATCAGTGCTTTGGAGCCTACAGACCACGCCCAACTGTTCAACTGGATATACACCCTTCTTCATGGTCTATGAAGCCGAGGCCGTCCTCCCGACTGACTTGGAGTACGGCTCTCCACGCGTCCGCACCTTCAACAAGGCCGCGTCAGAGGAAGCAAGACAGGACGCTCTCGACCAACTCGAAGAAGTATGCGAGGTTGCTTTCCTCCGATTGGCTAAGTACCAACAGGGCCTACAACGCTACCACAGCCAGCACGTGCGCGGCTGCTCGTTCAACGTTGGGAACCTGGTCCTACGCCGAGTCCAGTCCAGCAAAGATCAGCACAAACTTTCACCACCATGGGAGGGTCCATACGTAGTTGCTGAAGTACTGTGCCCAGGGGCTTACCGGCTGAAGGACAGCGACGGCAACGTCTTCACCAACGCATCGAACATCGAACAGCTACGTCGTTTCTACGCTTAAACCATTTTTTCTGATATCTCCGAAACATGAATAAAGACACTTTTTCGCTTCACTTGAAACAAGTTTCTTTTCCCGACTGACCCGCTATGCACGTTCGTAGCGGATACTCGGCGCCTACACGGTTTCCCCGTACCCGTAAACTATTTTAGTACTGTGTATACAATCTGACGTTAACTCTTTGACTCCAATTGCCGGTTTATGCCGCAACCTTATGCTACACGGGACAAACGCCCACGGCTAATCCCTACGCAAAGGAGGCTATGACGGGTTGGCGAAGAACAGAAATGAACGACCAACATACACACGAACAAAATTTTTTCGGCTAAAATAACATTACTTGCATATCGCAGTAGTCAGTACAAAAGTCACTTGGCATCCCCGAGTCAGTACAAAATCACTCGGCATCCCCGAGTCCATACAGAAATCACTCGGCATCCCCGAGTCCTTACAAAAATTACTCGGCATCTCCGAGCAGTTTACAACCACTACTATTCTTTACAGGCCCGCGCGATCCATGAGGGAGTTCGCCGTAGACTCGACGATGTTCAACATCTCCTGAATATCTTCGTCCGGGACGTCAGCGGCGTACCCCTCCCCGATCGCCTGCATGTCAAGAAGTGGATAGTGGGACCGCGCCACCGCCAGGGCCACGATGGCCCCCGACCGCAAAGCTTCCGCCGCTAGCTTCTTCACCTGTTCGGGCGCTTGCTTAAGGTGCTCCGCGACCGCCTCCATGGAGTCCGGGGCTGGCTCCTCTTCCTAGATGGCGCTGCACGCTGCTCGTCCCGCAGCCTGCAATGACTCGGCCAACTTACGGGCCTTCCGGAGGCATGCTTCAAACCCTAGAATGACAAAACACAACCGTGAGCAAAATGACCAACGGGCCTTGACAAGCTCCAAGCACCCCGCTGAGCTGTGGGGCCCGGATAGCGGGGACCGAAATGGGAGGCTTGCGGAGGAAGCCTCTATTGCCTGGCATCGGTACGTTGTGAGGACCCGTTTCCCAACCGAAGCATGTTACAGGTTATTCCGCTATAGTGCTCGGCAACCACCACCGTGGGTCTCCATTCCCTAACTGTCATCAATAGCATGCCTACAGTATATTTTCCTTTTCCGGCTATTGTGGTGATGATGCGCATGGGGGTGCCCGATCTTCCGTCAGGAAGGGATAATCATGATTGTGGAGAACTCGACGTTGACGACCCGGCTTCCAATCAGAACTGATCCGAACCCTGCGTTCGCTACACCACGGCTCCGTTGGTTATCAACCACGCGCACACGTGGTTGACCTCGCCAAGAAGGCTTATCCCTGCATGCGAATCGAGAACACAAGCAAGAACACAGTAGAAGCAATCTCACAAACGAGATGATTGTTTGATTACTCGAAGTGGGGTTCTACAAACTGATGAAATCAGCGAGACTGCGATGGCAGAATAATTCTAAGCAAAACCCACCCTAAACAATGACGGCTACCAAGTATTTATACCTAGGGTTTCTGAGAGTTTCACCCTAAACCTGGGCTTAAAACCCGAAACGAAAACAAGGCCCGAAGTGGCCCAAAACAGTGTCGCAGCACCTGACGACTTGTTCTGACAATTTCAATGTTTCTGTAATTATTCATAACGTGGCATCAGATCCATTGGAAAGGTGTCGTTGTTAGCTTTCCAACGCATACAAGAACTCTTCAATCGGACTCCGTATGAGAAAGTTATGCCCCATTTATGTAGGTGCTGTCTGCTGAAAACCGAACCGAATTCGAAGTTGAAGTGGAGTCCGACTTGACTTGGGGTGGCGCCTCATCCTCTTGTGGCTGGTCCAGTGGTGCTTCTCCCATGTTTCTAAGAATCAAAATATCACCATTAAGTAGCATCCCATCCTTAGCCACATAATTATGGATAGTAAGAAACGAACGCACCTCATGATTAAGTCGTCGGGCACGGGAACGGGTGATTGGTCCTTGGATGATAGTGTGGGAGATGTCCTCATCATCCTCCCCTTCTTGAATTGGAGTCGTCCTCGACTCAAGGTCATCTTCTTCTCCCAAGTAAGGCTTCAAATCTGAAATGTTAAAAGTGGGACTAACCCCAAAACCTGCAGGCAACTCAAGCTTGTATGCATTATCGTTAATCTTCCTAACTATCTTAAAAGGACCATCAGCTCGAGGCATCAATTTGGATTTTCTTAGTTCTAGAAATCTATCCTTCCTCAAGTGTAACCAAACAAGATCGCCTGGTTCAAAGGATAAATGGCGCCTACCCTGACTACCAGCAAATTTATACTTTTCGGTCATTTTTTCAATGTTCTCTTTAGTTGTTGCATGGATTTTCAGAATAAAATCAGCACGTGTTTTAGCATCCAAATGCACATGTTTAGAAGTAGGCAATGGTAAAAGATCAATGGGTGCACGTGGATTAAATCCATACACTACCTGAAAAGGGCTCACCTTGGTGGTAGAATGTACCGATCGATTATATGCAAACTCCACATGAGGTAAACAGTCTTCCCACATCTTTAAATTTGTCTTCAAAACAGCCCGCAACATTGTGGATAAGGTACGATTAACAACCTCCGTTTGTCCATCGGTTTGTGGGTGGCATGTAGTAGAAAATAACAACTTAGTCCCCAACTTGCTCCATAAGCTTCTCCAAAAGTGGCTCAAGAACTTCACATCCCGATCGGAAACAATGGTGTTGGGAATTCCATGGAGGCGAATGATTTCCCTGAAAAATAAATCAGCAATATTTGTAGCATCATCGCTCTTATGACAGGGTATAAAATGTGCCATTTTAGAAAATCGATCCACCACCACAAATATACTATCCCTCCCCCGCTTTGTCCTAGGTAATCCTAAGACAAAATCCATCGATATATCCTCCCAAGGAACACTAGGAATAGAAAGGGGCATATAAAGACCATAGGGGTTTAAGCGTGACTTAGCTTTGTTGCATGTAGTACAGCGTGAAACGTAGCGCTTGACGTCCCTCCGCATCTTTGGCCAAAAGAAGTGTGTGGACAGCACGTCTTCTGTTTTCTTCACTCCAAAGTGTCCCATCAAACCACCTCCATGAGCTTCCTGTAAGAACAAAAGGCGAATGGAGCTAGCTGGGATGCATAGCTTGTTAGCACGATATAATAATCCTTCATTCAGCACATACTTATTCCATGTTCGACCCTCTCTACAGTTTTCAAAAGCATCTCTAAAGTCTGAATCAGTGGCGTATAACTCTTTTATTGTCTCTAGGCCAAAAATTTTATGATCAAGTTGAGATAACATAGTAAATCACCTAGATAAAGCATCAGCAATGACATTGTCTTTACCCCGTTTGTGCTTAATAATATATGGAAATGACTCTATAAACTCGACCCATTTTGCATGTCGTTTATTTAATTTTGCTTGACTTCTAATATGTTTCAAGGATTCATGATCAGAATGAATGACAAACTCCTTAGGCCAAAGATAATGTTGCCAAGTTTCTAAACACCCGAACTAAAGCATATAACTCTTTATCATAAGTAGAGTAGTTCAAAGTTGGCCCATTCAATTTCTCACTAAAATAAGCAACGGGTTTACCTTCTTGTAGCAGCACTCCTCCTATCCCAATACCACTGGCATCACATTCAAGCTCAAAAGTCTTACCAAAGTCGGGGAGTTGGAGTAGAGGGGCATGTGTAAGCTTCTCCTTAAGCATGTTAAAAGCTTGTTCTTGTGCTGGACCCCATTGGAAGGAAACTCCCTTCTTTGTTAACTCGTTCAATGGGGCAGCGATGGTGCTGAAATTCTTCACAAACCACCGGTAGAATCCTGCAAGTCCATGAAAGCTTCTCACCTGTGTGACAGTTTGAGGGGTCGGCCAGCTCTTGATGGCTTCAATTTTCGCTTCATCCACCTCAATACCCTGTGGAGTGACAACATAGCCAAGAAAAGAGACACGGTCCGTGCAAAAGGCACACTTCTCAAGATTACCAAACAAGCGTGCATCTCTCAATGCATTAAAAACAGCACGCAAATGGTTCAAGTGTTCATCATTAGACTTGCTATATATCAAGATATCATCAAAGTAAACAACCACAAATTTTCCAATAAATACTCTTAAAACTTCATTCATGAGACGCATGAAAGTGCTAGGTGCATTAGTTAATCCAAAAGGCATGACTAACCACTCATATAAACCGAACTTAGTTTTAAAAGCTGCTTTCCATTCATCCCCCAATTTCATTCTAATTTGGTGGTACCCACTACGCAAGTCGATCTTTGTAAAAATGATAGAACCACTCAACTCATCAAGCATGTCGTCTAACCTAGGAATAGGATGACGATACCTTATTGTAATATTGTTAATGGCTCTACAATCAACACACATACGCCAACTGCCATCTTTCTTAGGAACTAAAAGAACAGGAACAGCACATGGGCTAAGGCTCTCGCGCACATACCCACGGTCCAGAAGGTCTTGGACTTGGCGCTGAATTTCTTTAGTCTCCTCCGGATTTGTTCTATATGCAGCATGGTTTGGTAATGTTGCTCCTGGGATTAAGTCGATTTGATGCTCAATACCTTGAATAGGTGGCAGCCCCGAGGGTATCTCTGCTGGAAACACATCCTTATACTCCTGCAAAAGGTTAGTAACAGCAGGAGGCAAAGAACTAGAGGTATCATCAAATGAAAACAACGCTTCCTTGCATATCAAGGCATAGAAAGAAGAATCAAGCTCATTAATATCAATAAGATCAGATTTGGTAGCAAGCATAACACCCCCCTTCAATTTAATTCCCTCAGACTTAGAGCTTGTTACTTTCTTCTCTTTCTTAGTTGGGAAAACGGTGTTAGCAACTTGCTGATTTTCAGATTGCAGTGCACTCTCCTTCTTGCTATTTTCAGCTCCCTCTTTCTCACATTGCATAATTTCAATGGGTGTCATAGGAAGTAAAGTAATTTTCTTTCCCTTATGCATAAACGTGTATTTATTACTTCGACCATGATGGGTGGCATCGGTGTCAAATTCCCATGGACGTCCTAATAAAAGTGAGCATGCTTGCATAGGTACCACATCAAAATCAGCAAAGTCATGGTATGTACCAATGAAAAAGTGCACTCTCACAGATTGTGTTATCTTAACCTTACCGCTATTGTTGAACCACTGAATATGGTATGGATGAGGATGTGGACGTGTGGTCAAGCCAAGTTTGTTGACCAAGTCTGAGCTCACCAAGTTATTGCAGCTTCCTCCATCAATTATGACGCGAACGCGGCGATCCTTGACAATGAGGTACATTTGGAACAAGTTATGTCGTTGTAGGGTCTCCGCTTGTTCCACTTGAGTGCTCAACACGCGTTGTACAATTAAGGCCTGATATTTCTCTGTGGCGGTCGTGCCTAGAATCTCCTCGCCATCACTTCCCGTCTCATCGCCACCTGCATGGTTAGCCCCAATGGCAGAATCATCCTCAACATCAGTAGTACTAACATACCCACCATCCTCTGTAGCAAGGAATGTCCGTCGCGGGCTTGGACAGTCCCTCATAAAGTGGCCCTTCCCTTTGCAGTTATGGCAGATAGTCCCGGGGGAGCGGCCCGTGGAAGCAACCGATGAAGAGCTCTTTACCGGGGCAGGGGAACCTGCTGATTTAGTCTTCTCTTCTGGCGCTTGTGACGATGCCGGTGCTGCTGAACGCGCCCTAGACATGTAGGGGGCAGCAGACCGTGCAGGAGGAGGTGGAGCTGATTTGACCGTTCCAGGCATCGATCTTGTGTCGCCGAAGTTGCTCTTTGGCTTTTGCTGCCTTCCCTGCAATTCTTTTTCTGCCAACATAGCAAGCTAGAACAATTTATTGAGAGAGTTATAATCCTTATAGTCAACTATGTCTTGTATCTCACGCCTTAATCCCCCAAAGAATCTTGCCATTTTATCCTCGTCATCCTCAACTACTTCACAACGCAACATTCCTATTTGTAGCTCTTGGTAGTACTCCTCAACAGATCTATTTCCTTGGTTTAAGCGTTGCAATTTTTTGCGCATTTCACGTTTATAGGTGGGAGGAACAAATCTACTACGCATAGCTCTCTTTAACCTAGGCCATGTATCAGGTGCTAAACCAGCTTTTACTAATTCATTCCACCAAATGATAGCAAAATCAGTGAACTCACTTGTGGCTTGTCTAACTCTATGAATTTCTGGAACTAGATGGGAATTGAATTTTTGCTCGACTGTCATCTCCCAATCCAAATAAACTTCAGCATCATAGGAACCAGCAAAAGATGGTATACTGAACTTAACATTAGCATAATAATCATCATGTGCACGTCTAGGACGAGGATTTGTGTCGTTACCTCCCCTACCTTGTCGACGTGGCTGTCGTCGTTCTTGATGTGCCGCGTGAGGAGCGGGGCGACCTCCAGCTGGAAGTCCTGCTCTAGCGGCAACTCGGTCATACTCATCCTCATCTTGATCAGTGTCATCCGCCTCGAGATCCTCTGTTTCAGCTCTATCGGAAGGTGGCTGCTTCTCTAGGTTATCTATCCTGGTGATGAGGGTGGCGATACTCCTCTCTATCCTCTCTAATCGATGCTCATTATCTTGGTTGCTCTTGCTAATATTTGCATTGATATCTCGCAGCATCGTTTGAAGCTCTAACTTAGAAACACATTCATCTCCATCATCTTGATGTGCCGCTGGTGATCCTGTCATGGTTAGTGAAAACAAGGAACACATGAATGTATAAAGCTCCTACGAACTACTAGGATGTGGAGTCGCTCTCACTCAAGCGTCTAACCACGCTCTTGCAAAGTTCTTACCAACGTAGCAGGTGGTACAACCGGTGGCTTGTTTGTGATACCGTTGAAGACGTGAGTGTAGCGATTGCCGGGTTGAAACTGTACTGATCAGAAGAGAGTGGAGCTTGGAAGGTCAATTTGGTAGCAAGGATTAGCAAAGTTCGACAACAGTTAGTAAAGCTCAATAATAATTCAAGGTACTTGTCTCAGTTGCTGGCCTAAACGTGTTCCTAGAAACGAGTATAGGCACAGAAGTATACCAAAGTACCAAGAAACAGAAGTATACCAAGGTTTTTTTCTTCTTCTTCTTCTTCTTCTTCTTTTTTTTTCTTCTCTTTTTCTTCACTATTTTTTTTCTTTTTTTTCTTTTTTTTTCACAAAACTGCTCAAAGAATCAAGCGAAAGGGAAAAAACAGACTATATGGGAATAAAACTTCCAGAACTCTATTTTCCAAGGCAAATTTGGCCTCAAAGATTTCATCGAAACAGACGAAGTGGGTGGGAATCAGATGTAACTTTTCGTTCTGGTCGTTTTGATGGGTGGTAGAGCTCAAACGGAGTTCGTATGACAAAGTTATGGCCGTTTTACCGAGGTACTATGAATTCGACTCCGACTTGGGTTCAGAGTTGTATTCGGATATCTCAAACCCTAAGTAACGACTCGCAACTAAGAACACAAGTCTAAACCAGCAACAGGACGTTGACTATGAATCAAAACTCAGCAATACGACACTGTGACGAAATTGCAACGGCTCGGAGCTCTTGGACAGTGAATGTGATATGCCCTATAGGACAACAATTTTTTTTTGGCTATATCTGGAGTTCTGGGACGATGGCAAAACTAATTGGATACAATGATACCTGACGGGCAACCGAAGCTCTGATACCACTTGATGCGCACGGGGGTGCCCGATCTTCCGTCAGGAAGGGATAATCATGATTGTGGAGAACTCGACGTTGACGACCCGGCTTCCAATCAGAACTGATCCGAACCCTGCGTTCGCTACACCACGGCTCCGTTGGTTATCAACCACGTGCACACGCGGTTGACCTCGCCAAGAAGGCTTATCCCTGCATGCGAATCGAGAACACAAGCAAGAACACAGTAGAAGCAATCTCACAAACGAGATGATTGTTTGATTACTCGAAGTGGGGTTCTACAAACTGATGAAATCAGCGAGACTGCGATGGCAGAATAATTCTAAGCAAAACCCACCCTAAACAATGATGGCTACCAAGTATTTATACCTAGGGTTTCTAAGAGTTTCACCCTAAATCTGGGCTTAAAACCCGAAACAAAAACAAGGCCCGAAGTGGCCCAAAACGGTGTCGCAGCACCTGACGACTTGTTCTGACAATTTCAATGTTTCTGTAATTATTCATAACATGGAATCAGATCCATAGGAAAGGTGTCGTTGTTAGCTTTCCAACACATACAAGAACTCTTCAATCGGACTCCGTATGAGAAAGTTATGCCCCATTTATGTAGGTGCTGTCTGCTGAAAACCGAACCGAATTCGAAGTTGAAGTGGAGTCCGACTTGACTTGGGGTGGCGCCTCATCCTCTTGTGGCTGGTCCAGTGGTGCTTCTCCCATGTTCCTAAGAATCAAAATATCACCATTAAGTAGCATCCCATCCTTAGCCACATAATTATGGATAGTAAGAAACGAACGCACCTCATGATTAAGTCGTCGGGCACGGGAACGGGTGATTGGTCCTTGGATGATAGTGTGGGAGATGTCCTCATCAGGTGACCCCCAGGTATATAAGGGGAGAACCAAGGCCATGAAGGAGGTTGGAGCAGTTTTAGGGTTCATAGAGTTCTACAAGCTTCGCACAAGCCGATTGTAACCAGACATCTATTCATCTATACACAGAAAAGCAGGATGTAGGGTTTTTACACCTAGAAGGTGGCCCGAACCTGGAAGAAACCACCATGTCTCCATTTTCCTAAGTTCCTCGGTTATTCAAGATCTCTACAGCTCGTGTCTCTCTTCACTGCCCCCGGCCGAATCCCAAAGGGGGTCCACCCGGACCACCGCAGCTGTAGTGACCCTATTCTCAGATACAAGGTTAGTGTAAATTATCACGAACAAAAACGATTTCTTCCTTGGCATGCATGCATATAGATACTTCAGAGATGATTTCGATTAAAAACCCTAACATGCCCCCTTAGGGTTAACATGAAATCGAACCACAAAACTACTGCCACTAAAACTTATGATACTAAAATTCGTATATGTTCCCAACTAATTAATCCTCCATAAATTTTTGCAAGTCAAGTAGAACTCGTTTATATATTAGACCTAGAATTATTTCTTTTCAAAGCTGGCCTCCTCGAACAAAATTGAGATAAGTTAATTAGCTAATCCTCCTCTACTCCGAGTATAATAAAATTTTATATTTACAAGTTAACTGTCGTATTGATGAAAAATAATCGAAGAAATAATTCACGTACCAGGATTTCAAATCCATCTTTGGTCTACATACAAATAAACTAGGGCATTACTGTTACGTTTAATCTGTAAAAAGTTTATAAACTAGGGTTATAGACTTTTACTGACTAACTTTAAAATAGCAGAGAATGCAAAAGAATTCATCTCCCCTGCCACGTGAACCCTTCCCCTACAGCTCCTTTTTATTCCCCATTCCTTATTTCTTTCTCCCTGCCAACTTCTTCTCTGCGCCTGAGCACTCCCTCCCCTTTTCTTCTTCTCAAGCACCAACAAACTAGCTCCCTTCTTTCCTTCAGATCCTGCCTAAAAATGAAGAACCAATCTCTGCATGCTATACCACCAGATTCTCTAGCTCTTGTGCATCTAATCCATACCAGTAGCATCGACATGCATGAAGGATGGGGCATTTTGCCATGGGTGAGACCAGCATAGCTCCCCAGCTCCTCTGCCTCTGCTCCAAGCCGCTGCCTCGCCTTTTCTCCCCAGATCCACCGCCGGCCAGCCTTACCCCTTGCCACGCCGCCCCTCTGCACCGCCTCCCCAGGCCGAGCCCCCCTGCGGCTCGCCCACCGCCGCCGCTCCTTTGGAGCTCCCCGCCGCTCCAAGCCCGCCGCGCCACCCCTTCCCGAGCCGCGCCGAGGAGCCCTCCGCTCGGACCCCGTCGCCGCCCTGCCTCCATGGCCCGCCGCTGGCCTTCCCACACCAGCGGACGTCGCCCCCAGCTCCCCGCCGGCCTCCCTCGGGTGCTCCTTGCTGCGGCAGCAAGCCACCGGCTGCGGCCGCCGCCGCCCTACTCCCGCCCGTCCGTAGCTCGGGAAGACCAGAGGAAGCAGCGCCGCCACCTCGCAGGTGCCCCGTGCTCTGCCTCGTCGCCAAACCGGAGCGCCATCACCCCCGGCGCCCTTCTCAAGTCCGGCACGCCAGGCTCGGCCTCCCTCCTCTCAACCCAAGCGCCACCGTCGACCTCAGCGGTTCTTCACCGGCGTTTCGAGCCAAGCGGCGAGTCCCTCCTCCTCCCTGTTACGCTAACCGTGGCAAATAACGGCCCAAACGACTAATCGATTAACTTCTGATTTACTGCTAATTAATGATGACCCCAACCACTGTCTAATGACTCTAGTAGTTGCTTGACCAACAAGTAGTCTGGATTAGCTCAGCTATGGATTGTTAATCCGGTTAAGATACTTTTAGCAACTGCAGTAGTGAACTGAGAACCGGCTGATGATCCTTTATGCACTGGTGTTAAAGTTTAATGGCGAATGCTCATTAGTTTAACATGTCCCTTGCATGCGGCTCCATTTGTCAGTACATTTAATTAATTAATTAGTCAGTAGTTCCTTCTTAGCTGTATCTGTCCAAGTGTTGTTGAGGGCTGATTGATTCCCTACTACTCCGTAATTACTTGTTGAACAATTGTTAAGCAATTGATACATTAGCAAGTCAGCTATAACCAACCTACCAAACTACTTTAGGTAAGCAACGCTAAGCCAAATAGTTGATATCCAGATCCATTGGGCGTTTGAACAATTAATGTTAAAGCGAAAACAATAGCGAGGAAAAACGGACTTGTTAGGAGCTAGTCCTTGGTTAGCAAACTTAAAACGCTAGTTTACGACTCGTTTACAATTGGCAACGTCACCTAATGCTAGACACAAGTAAGAAAACAATGTTAGGCTTCACGCTTGTATCTGGTTTTAACGAATCCGTATGTTAACAAGATATAACTACAAGGACAACCTCATACGCCATATGCTGATAAGTTTAAATGAAAAGAAATAAGTACCTAGTTCTATGATATGTGGGATCGTGCAACGAACACTTAATTAACTAGGAAATGTAATATCTATAAAGAGGACATGACGAAACCACCCGTTGTTCTTAGATGATGAGATCATGTTGGAAATAAGATATGCAATACCTTGTTCTTTACTAAGAAGAAGACAGGAAATGCTAAAATCTAATTAGACTTGAAGCTTCGTAGGAAATGCATGCACCTTCCGAGTAACATAATTATTTCACCTAAGATCATCCTTATACTTGTAGGCTTTCATAATGCCATTACTGTATGATGATGTATTTAGAGATTTTAGAAATGACCAAATTGCACTGGGCTTACTACTAAGTAGTAATACTAGAGAATCTAGCTTAACAGTAAAGATTAAAATGACTAACGTCATAACTCATCTAAGTACTGGTATATAATCGTGCTATCGTGTTACACATCCATCTTAGTTGCCTATCTCAACAATCGAATGCATCCATATTAATCGTGACTCCATGCTCTCACCTAAGACAACGAATCAACCAAATGAACCCTAACCCTAATTACAGATTAAAAACCTTTCTCCTTAAGTGTATATCGTATCCCATGCATGCATCCATATCCTAGGTTCATCCGTGATTAAAGCTGTAGCACAACGAAAACCCAACCCCAAAATCTGAAATGAATATTAACCTGCCGATGTACTTGTATACTTTATTTTTAATCCACCGTAGTCGCATTCATGTCAATTGCATCCGTGCATGTTCGTCATTTTCAAATTAGTCTCTTAGAGTTGCTTTTTCCCCTTTTTAGAGGTCGCTTGCTTCTTACCGGTGTTTTGAGTATTCTGGAATTCTCGCGCATGCTTCCCGTACTTCCCCAAGCAACCAGGCAAGCAGAGCTTGTTGCATTCCCTTTTTGCGTTCAGTACTTGCTTATTTCGTTCATGTGTTGATGATTGTATTATCGTTCGTAGCTTGTCATTAATTTCGATTAAACTAGCATGTTAGGATGTGTTGTATTGTGTGCCTAGAGATGGTTGAAATTAATTGATGAGCTAAATATTTGAACCTAAGGTGAGATGTGAGAGCCGAAGGAAAAAGGGTCAGCTGGATAAAGTTGGTATCACTGGAGGAGCCTGGTGCGACTAGGTGAATGGGTGTATTGTCGCGATACCAACCTTGAGGTAACTCCAGCGTGGCTACTTCCCTTGTCACCACGTGGACGTTGCCGAGATCAACGCTAGGGTATGTCGGATGGTAAAGGCCGCTTGGAGCTTTGCAACCTCCAAGGGATAATGCTCTCGAATATCGCTAGTGGTTGTATCGTCGGAACGGTCCGAGAGAATGAATGAACTAGGTGTTGATGATTGAGATTGGGATTAATCTAGGGGCTGAACTCTAAGTGATTGAAAATGATGCAAGTGAATGTGTTAGTAATTGATGTTGATTGGTTGGTTGCCTGAGTAGTATATTGATTAGTTGTCCTCCCTCCATGTTAATTATGCTTTGTTTTCATAATTAAGTATATTGTTACTCTGAGAAGCATTCATGTTTAATTATTGTTGCACTAGTATGAGTAGGACATTTAATCAAGCACGGATAAGTCTTGCGAGTACATTCGTACTCACCCAGGTTATCCCTGGAGCTTGCAGGTGAGCCGGTGGTCGAAGAGTTTTTCGACGATGTTTGACGTGTCTGGTTTCCTCGGTTGTGTTCGATGTATGGGATAGTTAGTGTTTTGTTCAGCGATCACTATGTCGCTGTGGGACTATTATTTTGCTTCCGCTGTTGTTAATTTTCTCCGTACTCGGATATGGTTCCGGTGTTAACCGACTGATGTAATATGTTGTCCCATCGTGGACTGTTATTATTAATATCGTAATGTAGAGCTTTGTGACGATATCCGAGTTGTTAATCCGGGCTGCCCCTGCACAATGCGTGAGTGATATGAAGTGTATGGGTATGCCGTGAAAGATCGAGGCCGTACCATTTTCTACTAAGTCGAGCAGGAGTTGGTTGAGTGACCCGCTGGCTGAGATGCTGTGCCGGCCAGGCAGGGTGTGGGCGTTCTACCGGGCTTTCGAGCGACCCACTAGCTTCCGAGCTAGGTTAGGGTGTGGGTAGAATTGCCGGGCTCCTCCGACCTTGCTTGTCGTGGTAGGATTCGGGAACGACTCTGACTTTTCACCGGATTATGGAATCGTATGTGATTTTGGGAAGATTGGTCGCTTCCGGCCGGCTCGCACCTGGCGGGTGTCGGATCGTCTACCTTGGTGCGTACGGCGCAGGTACCGTGCCACCGGGCGGACGAGTCCTTCGGTCCTTGGCGACTTCTCGTTCCCCTAATCATATGCAATTCCGGGTCCATGACAGCTTGGTATCAGAGCCGAGCTGACCGTAGGAAGCCAATTGCAGGTGGTCGTTAGATAGGAGCTTCCGCTGCGCCTCGCTGATAGGCCAGCAAAATTATTTATAAAACTAAAAATGAGTTTCAACAAGACTAAGTACGGTTCATTTTACTCCTTATCCCCTTCAATCTTAAATCTGAATTTTCTTCTTCTCTAATTCATTTGGTTGCAAAATGTTTATAAAATCTCTTCTCATCTTGCTTTCCTATGCAAGATGTCTCCCGGATGTTTTAGCCCTTGCTCTTCTGCTTTCTTAGTAAGTGGTATATCTGAATTCGTTCCCTTGCAATTATATCTCTTCAATCTTGCCCAAGTACCTTAACCCTTGTCACCATCTATTCAAAGACATGTTAAGCTCTATGGTCGTTCGCTACCTCTACTTCCGCAGCTAAAGATTATCCTTTTTCTATATGATTATCGTGTGCACAATCATCTTCTTAAGTCAGAATTGCTATTTACAGTGTGCCATTAGTTCGCAGTTCTGCTCCAAGTTCTGGAGTCGGCATCCTCTTGCTTTCTCCCCCACCTTACCCTAAAGACTTATCTCCGTCATAATGATGACTTAGAGAACCCTACCTTGCTAACTGATCTTCTAACTAACCAATATTCCCGATTCTTGGAGGACATTGATATGCTTGCCCTCCTTTTTGTTTCTCCGTTCTACCCCTTGAGCCAGTTTTATCGACCCATTTCCTCCATGATGTGGTGGAACATTTCCCACTATTCCAATCCCCAAAGTCTATACCTCAAGGTGAAGGATTCTCCTCATATTATGCCATCGTGGTGGGCTCTCACACCATTAAAGTGTGTGCGGTCCAAAAATTTCAGCAAGCCTAAACTTGCTTCTTGCTACCAGGAATTAAGTTTCTTCAAATTCCTTGTCAACCTTTTGTGTTCCCCATCTCTTAGTTCCTGCCCTAAACCGAGGTCTTCAACTAAATTCAAGTGGATCTAAGCGCTGGCTCAGTCCTTCCCTTCCCCCTCCTTAGCAGAATCGAAGGAAGTTCAAGACCAATCTCATAATATCTTGTTTTACCTCAAGGATGTGAATCTGTACATGATAGATTATTCAGAATTGATGCCATGCCTTCAGTATTCTCGAACGTTTTTGTGCCCATGTTAGCACGTCAATAGGGAGCCTGATCACCTCCTCGTTGATGGCGCTAAGTGCGGTACAGAACTGTTCTTCAATCCCGACAATTTTGAACTATCACTTGTACAACGCGGTACATCCAAACCCTTCCTATCTAATATACCTTGCCAGCAAGATTAAGCTGGATCTCAGACTAACCTTAAAGATGATCTTTGGTCGAAGCAAAATTGGAATGGATGGAATTGAGTAAGATTTTAGAAATAAAAATAGGAATCTGAATGTCTATGTGAGCCCTTGATGCTATGATCGGAGATGGAAGATGGTATGATGCCTTGGCTAGTAATCAAGATACTAAGGTTTGTTTAAGGAGATTAATTACAGTGATTAGACTATAGATCTCTCGAAATCTCAAGAAATAATAAGGTCTTATTGGATTCCTCTTAGGGAAATGACTCTATTGTCGGTGGATGATGTTTTCGAGATCAGAGTCATGCTGAAAATAAAAATTTGAGAAAGGAGTACAGGATTAATAAGTCTATTTGGATTACAGGGCTATGTAAATCTTGGATTTTGATTGGATTATAGGGAATTGTTGGACTAATTCCTAGGTCAAAAGTCATAGTATTAGCAAATACCCTTTGGAAATTGGAGTAAAGATTAGAGATAGTATATGAATTTCAGTGGGTTAACCTAAATGAGTTGGATTAATAGGAGATGCAATGGAGTGCGAAGGATTAATTGATTTAGCAAAGTAATTAATTATTGCTAGTAGATAATTCCCTTGACATTGATTCTCAATGAAAAAGTGATGGACAGAAGTAGAGATTGATTACCAGACCAATTGATTACGATTACGACTTAGCATCAACGGCGAATGGATCTTTGGTGGTTCGTGATATAAGCATTATCGGAGGATCTAATGTATTCATAGGTCTCTAGTGATAAGGACCTTAGGTTGCTGTTGGTGCCAATAATTATAATAGATCCGAAGATTAGTTTAGTCATTGGATATTGGTGAAATTAGAAGTATTGCCGTTGGGCTTGGATAATTATGAGTTGGCAGGTGATACGATAGAAGACGTACAGATGGCAACACTACTATTGGATTGGGAAAGAATCAAAGAGTAATAGATAAAGGGACTTAGATAAATTGCTGGATCGGTGGAATATGATTAATAATGAAGATTTTGAATACTAGTGGGTGAGATAAAAATGAAGTCTATAGATGGAGGATTAATAGAAAATGATCATGGGCAAAGTTAAATGTTGGAATACCATTAAGATAATACTTATAGGTTAGGTAGATGATCTTTGGAATTCGATTTTCCTATAGGAAATTGCTAAGGTAGTGGTCTGTCTTTAGAAAGATGTCTTGGTGAAATAGTTGAATTCTACATGCTAAAGGATTGAACCAAAATAGGTTAAACAGAATTGATAGTGCATGTTAGAAGATTAATGGATGATTTAGGAATAAGAACTTGAAGTAGTTGCTAGAGGGTATGTTTCGACTTAATTTAGGGAGATTTGATGGAAGACAGAAGAAAGTCAATGATTATAGGCTACAGAATCGATGGATTGCGAAAGAAGGAGCATTTGAATATTGCTACATTGATGCATATAGATTCCCTGAATTGGATTTAATTAGGTCCACCCAGAGAATATTTGATGGAGATCAGTATATAATGTGGGTGGAATGTAGATAATTATAATCCGGGAAATGTGATTGGAAAATAGCTTTTGAAGTAAGCCTAACTAACCAAATAACGTAGAACGGAGTTATCGTTAAGAATAAACAATAAAGTAAAAGACGTTTTAAACTCATCCCCAAAACAATGAAGGCAATTACCACTATCTGAGACCGATCCTCATATTTATAATTCTTTCTTTCCAATCTAGAGTAGTTATGGCCATCCAATTCTCTTGCCTCGGCCACACCTAAGCTAAGATCAGTTGTTCATACCAGTTCCCCACACTCAAACCAACAATCTTGAATTCTGAATTTGCAGGATTGACGAAGTCCTCGCACCCCTCAACCCCTTCTCCCAGGCACGTTATTACTGAAAATAATAACTTGATCTGGTTCCCTCTTCCCAGAACTGGCGTAGAAGTCAATGAGGGACCTCATCCTTGCTATCAACAACTTGAGGAGTAATATGATGTTGTATAAGTGATCATCGACCTTCTTTGCAATTAGGTCATACACTTATCTAACATACCTACCATCATTCCCACCCCAACCCTTGCATAAACCAAAATGTATATTACTTACATTTTATAGAATATATACATATCTCATCCTATGTTACAACGTCTGATACTCCCCCACCTCCCCGGGTGAATGATGCCCAAGACTCCCAATTGGGTATGATAGATGACAACATTCCGTTGCAAGCTCAAGTGCCTCCTTGTTAGGAGCACTTGGTCACCTTGTCCATCCTCGTCTTTTTAAAATCATCTCCCTGATGCCTACTTCATCTGAAGACCGTGAAACTTTCCCGCCGTACCTATTACTGCTCTTCCCACCTTCGTCTCTCCTTTTAATAGAGCGTAGAGCCTATTAAAGTTGAAACACCACAGAAGGAGTCATTTCCAAGAAATAATAATCTGATCTAGTTTCCTTCTTCCCGAACTAGTGTAAAGGTCGATAAGTGATTCTGCTCTCCCCCTATCGACAGCTTGGTATCTCCTCGAAGTCTTGCTACAAGTTGAACATCTCTTCTCCTTTTCTTTACCGTAGGAATCTCGGGACGAGATTCTTTTAAGGGGGGTAGGTTTTGTAGTGACCCTATTCTCAGATACAAGGTTAGAGTAAATTATCACGAACAAAAACGATTTCTTCCTTGGCATGCATGCATATAGATACTTCAGAGATGATTTCGATTAAAAACCCTAACATGCCCCCTTAGGGTCAACATGAAATCGAACCACAAAACTACTGCCACTAAAACTTATGATACTAAAATTCCTATATGTTCCCAACTAATTAATCCTCCATAAATTTTTGCAAGTCAAGTAGAACTCGTTTATATATTAGACCTAGAATTATTTCTTTTCAAAGCTGGCCTCCTCGAACAAAATTGAGATAAGTTAATTAGCTAATCCTCCTCTACTCCGAGTATAATAAAATTTTATATTTACAAGTTAACTGTCGTATTGATGAAAAATAATCGAAGAAATAATTCACGTACCAGGATTTCAAATCCATTTTTGGTCTACATACAAATAAACTAGGGCATTACTGTTACGTTTAATCTGTAAAAAGTTTATAAACTAGGGTTATAGACTTTTACTGACTAACTTTAAAATAGCAGAGAATGCAAAAGAATTCATCTCCCCTGCCACGTGAACCCTCCCCTACAGCTCCTTTTTATTCCCCATTCCTTATTTCTTTCTCCCTGCCAACTTCTTCTCTGCGCCTGAGCACTCCCTCCCCTTTTCTTCTTCTCAAGCACCAACAAACTAGCTCCCTTCTTTCCTTCAGATCCTGCCTAAAAATGAAGAACCAATCTCTGCATGCTATACCACCAGATTCTCTAGCTCTTGTGCGTCTAATTCATACCAGTAGCATCGACATGCATGAAGGATTGGGCATTTTGCCATGGGTGAGAGCAGCATAGCTCCCCAGCTCCTCTGCCTCTGCTCCAAGCCGCTGCCTCGCCTTTTCTCCCCAGATCCACCGCCGGCCAGCCTTACCCCTTGCCGCGCCGCCCCTCTGCACCGCCTCCCCAGGCCGATCCCCCCTGCGGCTCGCCCACCGCCGCTGCTCCTTTGGAGCTCCCCGCCGCTCCAAGCCCGCCGCGCCACCCCTTCCCGAGCCGCGCCGACGAGCCCTCCGCTCGGACCCCGTCGCCGCCCTGCCTCCATGGCCCGCCGCTGGCCTTCCCACACCAGCGGACGTCGCCCCCAGCTCCCCGCCGGCCTCCCTCGGGTGCTCCTTGCTGCGGCAGCAAGCCACCGGCTGCGGCCGCCGCCGCCCTACTCCCGCCCCTCCGTAGCTCGGGAAGACCAGAGGAAGCAGCGCCGCCACCTCGCAGGTGCCCCGTGCTCTGCCTCGTCGCCAAACCGGAGCGCCATCACCCCCGGCGCCCTTCTCAAGTCCGGCACGCCAGGCTCGGCCTCCCTCCTCTCAACCCAAGCGCCACCGTCGACCTCAGCGGTTCTTCACCGGCGTTTCGAGCCAAGCGGCGAGTCCCTCCTCCTCCCTGTTACGCTAACCGTGGCAAATAACGGCCCAAACGACTAATCGATTAACTTCTGATTTACTGCTAATTAATGATGACCCCAACCACTGTCTAATGACTCTAGTAGTTGCTTGACCAACAAGTAGTCTGGATTAGCTCAGCTATAGATTGTTAATCCGGTTAAGATACTTTTAGCAACTGCAGTAGTGAACTGAGAACCGGCTGATGATCCTTTATGCACTGGTGTTAAAGTTTAATGGCGAATGCTCATTAGTTTAACATGTCCCTTGCATGCGGCTCCATTTGTCAGTACATTTAATTAATTAATTAGTCAGTAGTTCCTTCTTAGCTATATCTGTCCAAGTGTTGTTGAGGGCTGATTGATTCCCTACTACTCTGTAATTACTTGTTGAACAATTGTTAAGCAATTGATACATTAGCAAGTCAGCTATAACCAACCTACCAAACTACTTTAGGTAAGCAACGCTAAGCCAAATAGTTGATATCCAGATCCATTGGGCGTTTGAACAATTAATGTTAAAGCGAAAACAATAGCGAGGAAAAACAGACTTGTTAGGAGCTAGTCCTTGGTTAGCAAACTTAAAACGCTAGTTTACGACTCGTTTACAATTGGCAACGTCACCTAATGCTAGACACAAGTAAGAAAACAATGTTAGGCTTCACGCTTGTATCTGGTTTTAATGAATCCGTATGTTAACAAGATATAACTACAAGGACAATCTCATACGCCATGTGCTTATAAGTTTAAACGAAAAGAAAAGAGTACCCAGTTCTATGACATGTGGGGTTTGCAACGAGCCTCACCGGTCATACTATGGGACTAGGATTTACCTAAGCAACAAACTGAACTCACAAAGTTCTCTTTACTGAGGAGAAGACAAGAAATGCTAAACTCAATTCAACTCGTAGGATTTAGGGATGCCCCTGCTTTACAGGGTATTATAGTTGTACATTTCAGAAAATGATTAAATTGCACCTTCGGGATTAATAATATATGCTAGAGAATCTAGCTTAACAGCCAAATCAAAATGCTCAGTATCATAACTCACCTAGAATCTGCGCAAAAACCTAGCATTCCATGCATGCATCCATGTAGTTGTTCATCCACCATTAAAGTTATACCGCAACTAAAACTAAACCAACATCTGGAATGAACACAAACCTGCTTATGTACTTGTATACCTTATTTTAAATCCACCGTAGTTGCATCGCATGCATTCTTGTAATGTTCGCAATAGTTCCTTAGACTTGTCTCTTTTCCCTTTCTAGAGGTTGTTTGCTTCTTATGGAGTTTTGGCTACTTTGGATTTCCTCACAAACGCTAGGGGATACGTTATCCATCGTCACCCGGCTTACAGCTCCCCGCAAGACCAGGAACAACCCGAATCAGGCAAGCAGAGCTTGTTGCATCCCTGTTATTTGTTCAGTACTTGCTTATTCTATCCATGTGTTGATGTTGTATCGTCGTTCGTAGATTGGGATTAAGTTCGGCTAAACTAGCATGTTAGGATGTGCTGTATTGTGTGCCTAGGGATGGTTGGAATTAATCGATGAACTAAATACTTGAACCTAAGGTGAGATGTGAGAGCCGAAGGAAAAAGGGTCAACTGGATAAAGTTGGTATCACTGGAGGAGCATGTTGCGACCAGGTGTATGGGAGTATTGTCGCGATACCAACCTTGAGGTAACTCCAGCGTGGCTACTTCCCTTGTCACCACGTGGACGTTGCCGAGATCAACGCTAGGGTATGTCGGATGGTAAAGGCCGCTTGGAGCTTTGCAACCTCCAAGGGATAATGCTCTCGAATATCGCTAGTGGTTGTATCGTCGGAACGGTCCGAGAGAATGAATGAACTAGGTGTTGATGATTGAGATTGGGATTAACCTAGGGACTGAACCCTAAGTGATTGAAAATGATGCAAGTAAACATGTTAGTAATTGATGTTGATTGGTTGGTTGCCTGAGTAGTATATTGACTAGTTGTCCTCCCTCCATGTTAATTATGCTTTGTTTTCATAATTAAGTATATTGTTACTCTGAGAAGCATTCATGTTTAATTGTTGTTGCACTAGTATGAGTAGGACATTTAATCAAGCACGGATAAGTCTTGCGAGTACATTCGTACTCACCCAGGTTACCCCTGGAGCTTGCAGGTGAGCCGGTGGTCGAAGAGTTTTTCGACGATGTTTGACGTGTCTGGTTTCCTCGGTTGTGTTCGATGTATGGGATAGTTAGTGTTTTGTTCAGCGATCACTATGTCGCTGTGGGACTATTATTTTGCTTCCGCTGTTGTTAATTTTCTCCGTACTCGGATATGGTTCCGGTGTTAACCGACTGATGTAATATGTTGTCCCATCGTGGACTGTTATTATTAATATCGTAATGTAGAGCTTTGTGACGATATCCGAGTTGTTAATCCGGGCTGCCCCTGCACAATGCGTGAGTGATATGAAGTGTATGGGTATGCCGTGAAAGATCGGGGCCGTACCATTTTCTACTAAGTCGAGCAGGAGTTGGTTGAGTGACCCGCTGGCTGAGATGCTGTGCCGGCCAGGCAGGGTGTGGGCGTTCTACCGGGCTTTCGAGCGACCCACTAGCTTCCGAGCTAGGTTAGGGTGTGGGTAGAATTGCCGGGCTCCTCCGACCTTGCTTGTCGTGGTAGGATTCGGGAACGACTCTGACTTTTCACCGGATTATGGAATCGTATGTGATTTTGGGAAGATTGGTCGCTTCCGGCCGGCTCGCACCTGGCGGGTGTCGGATCGTCTACCTTGGTGCGTACGGCGCAGGTACCGTGCCACCGGGCGGACGAGTCCTTCGGTCCTTGGCGACTTCTCGTTCCCCTAATCATATGCAATTCCGGGTCCGTGACAGCAGCCGGCGTTCGTACGCCGACAGCTGGCACACCAGGTAGGGGCGGTTAGGGTCTACGAGCTTACGAAGATCATGGCAAGTCATCAGTCGCATTCCCAGTCGCATGGACGCAAGCAGCCACTCGGCCCGGCTCCACTAGTGGCCCCTGAGGCGCAGGGCCACCACGGCGACCCCCGCGGTACCTCAGCGGCGGGCGCCGTGCTGCCACAACCTCGGCTCGTGGCGGACGGGGGTGTGGCTTCCGTCGATCCGTCAGTCGCTGAGTCTCTCCCGCCGGTACGTCGCCAGCTGGATTTCGACCTGCCAGGAGAGGTAGGCGCACTGCATGCGGCGCAGCTTCTCCTCTGGCATCTCCCCATCCAGGTGGTAGGCACATCTCTTGTGGGCCCTTGGCTCCAGGAGGTGGCCAACCTGGTCGACACCGCTCGCCGCCAGGCAGCGGCCAGAAGTTCCCATACCTCCACGAGGCGTGGGGATACCCGCGATGGCCCCTCAGCGGCATCGTTGCCAGTACCGCCACGCCAATCGCGCTGCGGAGCAAGGGAGCCACGTGCCAAATCCCCCCACTCGGTTGCCTCTCCTACCCGGGGAGGCGGCCAAGATCTTCGCTACCGCCTCAACAAGCGGAGGGAGGATGAAGACGCCCGTGTCACCCTCGAGGGCCAGTGGGAGAAGCGGCACGAGACAGGGGCCGACGAGGGCCAATCGTCCTCCGGTCCTGCCACCGATCGAGCGCGCTCTCCGGTGCGCGCCCGCGCACAACCGGTCGGGAAGGTCGGTACCCCGCTCTACGGAGCGGGTTGTCAGGCTTTTAATCCTGACCTTCGTCGCATCAGCTGGCCAGAAAAATTCCGGTCAAAGCTGCCGCAGAAGTATGATGGCTCCTTCCACCCGGAGGAGTTCCTCTAGATCTACACCACCGCCGTCGAGGCGGCTGGAGGGGCCGAAAAGGTGATGGCTAACTGGTTCCCCAAGGCCTTGAAGGGCTCTGCCCATTCTTGGCTCATAAACCTCCCCCCGAGCTTGATTAGCTCGTGGGAAGACCTCTGCCACCAGTTTGTGGCCAACTTCCAGGGCACCTTCAAGCGCCCTGGCATGGAGAGTGATCTCCACGAGCTCAAGCAGCGCAAAGGGGAGACGTTGCGGTACTTTATCCAGCGTTTTAGCCAGGTGCGCAACACCATCGCCAAGATTTCTCCTCAGGCAGTCATAGTCGCCTTCAGGCAAGGTGTCCGTGACGAAAAAATGCTTGAGAAGCTGGGCACGCGCGACGTCCAGTCCACGGTGAAGTTGTTCGCAATCGCGGACAAGTGCGCCAAGGCAGCTGAGGCTCGCGCATGGCACAGCCCGCGCCCTGACCAACCAGTGGTCGACGGCACGAGCACTTCTCGCCCCCCCGCGAGACAGGAGAAGAAGAGCAAGAAGCGTAAATACGAGCCTGTCACGGCGGTGGAGGTCAAGTCACGAAAGTCGCCGTGCGGTGGGTCAAACGATAGCAAAAAGCCACCCCGGACCCTCGAGCGGGTCCCCCGCAGGTGGTGCAAGATACATCAGACCGACAGGCACGATCTCTCTGAGTGCCAGACGGTGAAGTTCCTCGCCGAGAGGAACGAGAAGGAGCGGGCGGCGGCTTAGTGCGAGGATCGCCGCCAAAGCGGTGACGATGAGCGCGGCGGTGAAGAAGGAGGTCTCGGGTTCCAGGAACCCGAAGCCATAGCATGCATCAACGGAGGCACTTCCACTCCTGCTTCACGCCGCCAGTTCAAGCTGATGGCACGTGAGGTGTGCTCGGCGTCCCCGAGCTCCGTTTCTTCCCGACCACTTAAGTGGTCGGACACCCCGATCACCTTCGATCGCTCGGACCACCCCGAGAGCTCGGCAGCATAGGCCGCCTCCCGCTGGTGGTCTCCCCGATGGTTTGCAACATCAAGGTAACCTGCATGCTAATCGACGGGGGCGCAGGTCTTAACCTCCTGTCCCCCGAGGTCTTTAGCAAAATGTAGGTACCACCGGGGCAACTGAAGCCCACGATGCCGTTTCACGGCGTCACCCCAGGCCTCACCATGCCCCTCGGGCAGGTCTCCCTCATGGTCACCTTTGGGACCAGGAACAATTACCGAACGGAAAGCCGTCTTCAACGTCGCCGAGTTTGACCTACCCTACAACGGCGTCCTCGGGCGCCCAGCGCTCGCCAAGTTCATGATGGCGTGCCATTACGCCTACCTCACCGTCAAGTTGCCGGGGCCCAACGGCGCGATCACAGTCCCGGCCGACCTTAAAAACTTCGTCCTCTGCGCCGAGCAGCTGTTCTCAGCTACCGCTGCCGTCGCCGACGACATCACCGAGCTCCCTGAGGCCTCGGGTCCGCCCCCGACCAAAGCCAGGGTCATCACCGATGGCTCCGTCCCCGTCAAGGAGGTGGCCCTTGGTGAAGACGCGTCCAGGACCGTCAAGATCGACGGCCGCTTGGCCACCAAATAGGAAAGCACGCTCATCGCCTTCCTCCGGGCAAACTCCAACGTGTTTGCATGTGCCCGGGGTCCCTAGGGAGGTGATCGAGCACCGCCTCACCGTGCGCCCCGACACGCGGCCCATTCGGCAGAAGGTGCGCTGTCAAGCACCAGAACGTCAGGATTTCATCTGGGCGGAAGTCGGCAAGCTTCTCGCTGCCGGGTTCATTCAGGAAGTCCTCCACCCAGACTGGCTTGCCAATCCGGTCGTTGTTCCGAAGGCCAATGGCAAGCTCAGAATGTGCGTGGATTACACCGACCTCAACAAGGCATGTCCGAAAGACCCTTTTCCTTTACCTCGCATAGATCAAATAGTTGATTCCACCGTGGGGTGTGATCTCCTATGTTTTCTAGATGCCTATTCCGGTTATCACCAGATTAGCATGTCTGTAAAGGATGAGGAGAAAACTTCATTTACAACCCCTATGGGGACCTTTTGCTATGTTCGCATGCCTTTTGGGTTGAAAAACGCTGGGCCCACCTACCAGCGTGCCATGCGTATCACTCTTCAATCCCATATAGGCCGCAATGTCGAGGCCTACATCGACGATCTCGTCGTCAAGACGGGAGATCAGGCTACGCTCCTCGAAGATCTGGCTGAGACTTTCGACAGTCTCTGCAGTACGCGCATGAAGCTCAACCCCGAGAAGTGCATCTTCGGCGTTCCCTCGAGCAAACTCCTCTGTTTCTTGATCTCTAGCAGAGGCATAGAGGCTAACCCCAAGAAGATCCGGGCCATCGACCAGATGCGCCCGCCAGCTCATCTTAAGGACGTGCAGCACCTCACGGGCTGCATGGCGGCCTTGGGACGGTTCATCTCCAAACTCGGGGAGCGGGGCCTCCCCCTGTTCAAGCTCCTCAAGAAGTCGGGCCCCTTCGAGTGGACCTCGGAGGCCGAGTGTCACGGACCCGGAATTGCATATGATTCAGGGAATGTGAAGTCGCCAAGGACCGAAGGACTCGTCAGCCCGGTGGCACGGTACCTGCGCCGTACGCACCAAGACGGAACGATCCGACACCCGCCACTTGTGAGCCGGCCGGAAGCGACCAATCTTCCCAGAACCACATACGATTCCATAATCCGGTGAAGGGTTAGAGTCGTTCCCAATCATTACCAGGCAAAACAGGGTCGGAGGAGCCCGGCAGTTCTACCAACACCCTAACCTAGCTCGGAGGCTAGTGGGTCGCTCGAAAGCCCGGTAGAACACGCCCACACCCTACCTGGCCGGCACAGCATCTCAGCCAGCGGGTCACTCAACCAACGCTTGCTCGACTTAGTAGAACAAGGTACGGCTTCGACTCTTCACGGCTTACCCGTACACTTCATAACATTCACACATTGTGCAGGGGCAGCCTGGTTTAACAACTCGGATATCATCACAAAGCTCTACAATATGATATTACTACTAACAGTCCACGATGGGACAACATATTACATTAGTCGGACATATCCGAAATCATATCCGAGTACGGAGTAAATAAACGACAGCGGAAGAACAGTAAATGAGTCCCACAGCGGCACGATGACCGCTGAACAAAAGCTACAACCCATCCCATGAGTCGAACACTACCGAGGAAACACAAGTTCAGGCATCATCAAAATAATCTTCGACCACCGGCTCACCTGCAAGCTCTAGGAATATCCTAGGTGAGTACAAAGTACTCGCAAGACTTAATCGTGCTTGATTAAATGCCCTACACATGGATATACTACAACAGAAGTAAACATGGATGCTTCTCAGAGTAACAATATACATAAGGAAGTAACATCGATCTTTAAATAACAACACAAGTATTGCTACCCAAAATCCAATATCTCTTTCCCACGTGACTTCAAGCCCAGATCACCATCCAGATCCATAACCACTTCGTAATAAGATCTCACTTGATCCATTTCCACTATCAATATACCACACATATCCAAATCCAGTCAATCCATCATAGCTCATTATCATTTAGTCCCTCGGACCGTCACCGACACCTCGATTCCTAAGGTGAGGTGGGTGCCTCACCACCTTGAGGTAGCTAGCCTCCAAGGAGTAGGCTCGCCCATCAACACCAAAGCGTCGAGTGCCGCTAACGTCCACGCGTGAAAAGGGAAAAGTGCACGATGAAGTCACCTCCGGTGGTATGGCGATTATCACACTCAAAACTTCATACACCGGGGTCGCCCCATCACTTCAATAAATACCACCTTATCCATCGTGCACCCACCCTCGGCTCTCCCATCTCACTTATTATCAATGTTCCAGTTGGCTTAGAAATTTTGATTTGGGACCATCATTGACATACGACATATCATACTCCAACCATCCATCGACTCTGACCAAATCCAACGACATTCCCTAGCATGCTAGTTATACAAACAATACTCGAAAGAATAAAGCACACAATCAGGATTATACGAACAATATTAAGAATGCAATGCAACAAGCTCTGCTTGCCTGGGAGCCGGGGAAGTACGGGGGAGCATGCGGGAGAACTTCAGAATACTCGAAACACCGGTAAGAAGCAAGCGACCTCTAAAAAGGGAAAAAGCAACCCTAAGAACTAATTCGAAAAGGACGAAGATGCATGAATGCCAGCGATATGGATGCAACTACGGTGGATTAAGATAAAGTACACAAGTACATAAATGGGTGGGTGTTGATTCTAAATTTTGGGGTTTAGTTTTAGTTATGATATAGCTTTAATCATGGATGGATCTAAAACATGGATGCATGCATGGAATATGGTATGCAACTGAAGAGAAGGACTTTCCTCCATCAATTAGGGTTAGGTCTCAATTGATCGATTTCGTTGTTGTAGGTGAGAATCATGGAGTCACGATTAATATGGATGCATTCGATTGCTGAGATAGTCAACTACGATGGTCGTGTAACATGATAGTACGATTATATACCAGTATTTAGGTGAGTTATGACGTTAATCATTTTAATCTTTACTGTTAAGCTAGATTCTCTAGTATCTATGTATTTAGAGGTTGTATGCATTTTCTACGAGTTCTTCAGATTTAATCAAATTTAGCATTTCCGGTCTTCTTCTCAGGAAGGAAAATAGCATGCCAATGATCCTCACCCCCAACTGAAATTGCTTTATGAAAGGTGTCAGGTGTACACGGTAATTAGTATGATAAGCATTAGTGCTTAACTGGGTTCTCAAGAGCGCGATTAGGAATTCAGGGAGGCACGTATAGTAACCATGTGCTAGTTATAAGGAACTAAGTGGCAATTACTTAACTTTGATTAGTGCTTAACTACAAACTTGGCATGTAAGTTTAAATGGTCATTCCTATAGCAGTTGATGAAGGACTAACGGTTATGAGTACAATTACTAGTTACTAGAGCCATCGTTGAATTCATATGTCTAAACCTTACTTATGACTAATGGTCGTGCTCATGAATTGAACCAGTAACCCTTAGTTTCTTAATGAAACTAGTTATTGACTAAAGTTGTGCTCAACCAGACATAGGCTTAACTGATGAAGCTAACATTAGCACATGGGTTGCATCTGAACCGGTGTATAGTAATAGAGTCAAGTGTGATTGTCAGGGGAAGTTAAGCATGAAATTACAACTAGGTGGAGTCAAGTGTCTGGTGGTCAACTGGGTCAGACGGGGCATCGGCTATGTGCTTAACATTGCTTATTTACCTGAAGTAGTTAAGTATATTGATTCCAACTGACTTTCATCAATGCATCAATTAAACAGCATCTCACTAGATTAGTTCACTAACCATGGTCATTCCTAATAACGCACTACCAAGTCTTTCCTTTCATCAACTAGGTTTGATGACCATCGAACTAATCGTTGTAGCAAAGTGCCTGTCGGTCCAACTAGGGTTTCATCAATACTTGTAGGCTGCCATGAATCTAGCTGATGATCACAAGTCATACATGAATACCTGAGGTGTTAATTGATTGCTTATTGCTATTGCTCAGCGCATAGAGCATGACCAAACTTTTGTCGCTAACTAATAAGCATGTTGATTTCTTGGGTATGTCGGAAGGCGCCAATCTGTCCTACTAGCAACCCATCGTAGTTACCACCGCCGTCAATATTTAATTTACGTTCTTACTCGATGTACCATTAACTTCTCAATTACCTTGGAAAGATTATCAATTTATCCTAACTACTCATAGCTAGCAGTGATGCCAACGTTAATTAGGTTGCCTTGAGCTATCAGTAGCTTCATCTACCCTAGCAGCCGGCCATCTCAACCATTTGTGATTTGCACTAGTAAAATACTAATTAACGGCGTTAAGCATCAACTAACTACAACATTATAGGTTGGACCTTTACAGCATATACACATGTTTCAGGTCTCTTTTAATTAGTTCACTAACTGGAGAACACCTAAACCAACATGGATTACCTAATCGGATCAACATTTAACCCAACCAGTGCACCGATGAAGCTCGAATTCAGCAACAGAGAAATGGGGGAAAAGGTGAAATGGCGCTTGCTTGCTGGACATCTCACCCAAGGATAGGCGGCAGCGGGGCCAGCAGCACGGAGAGCTGGGCGGCGGCGGTGGTTGCTGACGGCGGCAGCGCGGCAGAGAGCTGGCGGAACCGGGGGAGGCGAGCTCGGGCGCGGAGGTTGACAGCGTGGCGTGGCCCCCGGGGCTCCGGCGCGGCAGGCGAGCCGAGGCGCGGCAGCTGGGGGGCTCGAGGGCGGCGCTGATGGGGGAGGTCACCGACGGTGGCGTCCGTGGCGGCGGCGGCCAGCTGGGGGCGGAGCTCGGCTTGGAGCTCCCCGGACCTGGATGGGGAAAGCCCAGCGGGGCGGCGAGCTCCGGCCACCAGCGACACGGGAGGGTGGAGGGGAGGCACGCAGGGCTTGGGCGGCCGGCAGGAGCGGCGCGCGACCGAGCAGAGGGGCGGCGGCGTGGTGAGGTGCGGCGCCGGGGGAGCTCGGGCCGGAGATCTGGGCGGCGGGGAGGGCGAGCCTAGGGCGGCGGCGTGGTGGTGCCGAGCTGGAGAGGAGGGAGGCGACAGAAGGCGCTGGCCGGCGGCGCAGCCAGGGCGGTGGCGAGGGAGGCCCTGCTGCGGGGTTGGGGGCTGCTCGTGGGGAGGCCGGCGGGGGAAGAGGGCGGTGCTGGTCTCACCCATGGCAGGAAGCCCAATTCTTCATGCATGTTGACGCTTCTGGTATGGATTGGATGCTCAAGAGCTAGAGAATCCGGTGGTGTGACATGCAGAGCTCAAATCTTGGTTTTGGATGAGAGATTGGGGGGGAGAAGAGGGCATTTGGGTTTGCTCTCAACGTTGAAGGAAATGAGAGATGGCAGGATGAAGAAGGTAGACTTGAGTGAATCAATGCACTGGGGTGAGCTGCTACTTAAAGAAAAGGGGAGTTGCAGCGTGGGACACATGGAAGAGAAAGGCTGCCAGCGGGGACCCACATGGCAGGAGGTGTCTATATTATTTTCTTTGCTTATTTAAAACAAGGCTAAGATAACAGGAGTTCTAGAACAAAATAAAATTTGAATTTTAAGGGTTTGAATTTATTTCGTATTAGACTTGCGGTCCATCTGTTATTTAGATTTTTAATGTGTTATTTCATTTATATTTTGAGGAGAGGGGGTTTACTCGATCAGCTATTTCCAAACTTTATGTGCGGAGAGAAACTACTAAAATAAATTTGGTCTTAAAGTACAAATAAACTTCGATTGACTGGTAACAGTTTGATAACCTAGGCATTTTGGAACATATATCAAATTTTTGAATCGTGAGTTGTAGTGGCATTAGGTTTGATGTTCGATTTCATGTTAACCCTAAGGGCGCATGTTAGGGTTTTTAATCGAAATCGTTTTTGAAGTATCTTTATGCATGCATGTATGAGAGGAAAATTGACTTGTTCACGAGGATCCTTACTAATCTCGTGTGTTAAGATCTGGTCACTACACCGAGCAAGCCTTTCAAAGCCTCAAGAAATATCTCACCTCGCCTCCGGTCTTGATGGCCCCGAGATCCGAGGAGCCCTTGCTTCTCTACATTTCGGTCACTCCCTGCGTGGTGAGCGCAGTCCTCTTGGTCGAGCGAGAGGCCGGGTCCGAGCTCCCGGCGACTCCCGCGAGGGCTGACGCTGTTGGGTCTAAGCTCCCAATAGTTGGCGCATTTAAGGAAAAGCCCGGGTCCGAGCTCCCGGGCAACCCCGAGCAGTCAACAGTGCTCGGGCCCGAGAGCGGTCCCCCAGGTGCTTTGCTCGGGGAAGTTCAAGGTGGCGATCTCGCGTCCGAGGTACCGGGTTCTGAGCTCCCTGGCGAACCCAAGCGACCGTGCGTACTCGGGACCTGGATAGGCCCCCCGAGTATCATGCTCGGGGAACTCCCTCACGAGGGCCGTGTACAGCAACGGCCCGTCTACTTCGTCAGCGAGGTGTTGTGCGACGCCAAGACATGTTACCCGCAAGCCCAAAAGATGCTCTACGCAATCCTGGTTACGTCGAGAAAGCTGCGGCATTACTTCCAAGCGCACGAGGTGTCCGTGGTCACTGCCTACCCCCTCGAGCGCATCTTGCACAATCGAGAAGCCACCGGCCGTGTCGTCGAATGGTCGATCGAACTCGCTGAGTTCAACCTCCACTTCGTCAGTAGCCGAGCAGTCAAAAGCAGGGCTCTGGCCAACTTCGTGGCCGGGTGGACACCGGTGCCTGAAGACGAAGGGGAAGAACTCTCCGCCAACCCAGGGCAACAAGGGACCCAGCATTGGATAATGCACTTCGACGGTTCCCTCATGCTCAAGGGCGCGGGGGGCTGGAGTAGTCCTCACCTCCCCAACCGGTGAAGTACTCCAGTACATCGTGCAGCTCCTCTTTCGCGCCACAAATAACATGGCTGAGTACGAGGGCCTTCTCGCGGGATTGCGTGCAGCTGTGACCCTCGGGATCCGCCGTCTACTCATCAAAGGCGATTCCCAGTTAGTTGTCAATCAAGTGTCGAAGGAGTACCAGTGCTCAGATCTGCAAATGTCGGCGTACCTGAGCAAAGTCAGGAAGTTGGAGAGGCGTTTCGATGGGTTGGAGCTCCAACACGTCCCGCGCCGCTACAACGAGCTCGCCGACAACCTCTCGTGACTGGCCTCCTCTCGGGAGCCGGTCCCGGCTGGGACCTTTGAAGAAAGGCTCTGTCACGGACCCGGAATTGAATATGATTAGGGGAACGAATGGTCGCCAAGGGCCGAAGGACCAGTCGACCTGGTGGCACGGTACCTGCGCCGTACGCACCGAGGCGGAGTGATCCGACACCTGACCAATGCAAGCCGGCCGGAAGCGACTAAACTTCCCAGAACCACATACGATTCCCTGATCCGGTGAAGGTTTAGAGCCGTTCCCACATCCTACCAGGCAAAACAAGGTCGGAGGAGCCCGGTGATTCTACCCACACCCTAACCTAGCTCGGAAGCTAGTGGGTCGCTCGAAAGCCCGGTAGAACACACCCACACCCTGCCTGGCCGGCACAGCATCTCAGCCAGCGGGTCACTCAACCGATTCCTGCTCGGCTTAGTAGTAACAGGAACAACCATAACTCTTCACAGCATACCCATACGATTCATATCATACGCGCATTTCATATGGGCAGCCCGAATAACAAGTTGGATATCACAACAAAGCACTACATTACGATAATAAACTAGTTGTCCACATCGGACTATAAGATTACATCAGTCGGGCATAGCCGGAAACATATCCGAGTACGGGGTAATTAAACAACAGCGGAAGCAAGTAAAAGAGTCCCACAGCGGCGCATTGACCGCTGACCAAAAGTCACCACTTATCCCATGAGCCGAATAGCTAAACAAGGAAACCACAAATTTAAGCGTCATCGAAATAGTCTTCGACCACCGGCTCACCTGCAAGCTCTAGGAATAACCTAGGTGAGTACAAAAGTACTCGCAAGACTTATTCGTGCTTGATTAAATGTCCTACACATACTAGTACAGCAGCAAGTAGACATGATGCTTCTCAGAGTAACAATATACAGAATTAAGAACATAGCATTAACAAGGTGAAGTAAGAACAACTTAGGTAACAGGCTAATTCTTGATACATACATAGCGTAAACAAAACAACACCAGACCCAATCATCAATTTCAAGTCCATTGGGGCAGCCCATGAATCCAATCCAAATGAATCCATTTAACATATTACGAATCAATTAAGGCAGCCCTTATGTTAATTCCAAATCGATCCATCATGCACACAATTTCATTTAATCTCTCGAACCGCTACCGACAACTCAACCATTGCAGGCATAGTGAGTGCATAACCATTTGGAGGTAGCTAGCCTCCAAAGGCATGGAGACTTATCTCAACTATACCTCAATGTTGGTTCCCGCTAATGTTCCCGCGTGTTAAGGGATGGTGACACGCTGAAGATAGGGTTGGTGTGACGACAAAACTCTACTTACTCCTGGGTCGCCTTCACTCTGCAATTAACACCAACCGTACCCATTGTGCACGCCCTCGGCTCTCCCAACTCACTTAAACAATTTAGTTGAAGAGCCATAAGATATTCTCAACGCAAGACACATCCTACGCATACTAGTGTTTTCAACTTCACATATGGCATTCAAGCAACCATTCAAGCATGAGTACACCTAAACAGGGCATACACAAGAATACGGAAAGTAAGATGCAACAAGCTCTGCTTGCCTTGCTCTGGTTGTTCCTGGTCTTGCGTGGAGTCGTAAGCCGGGTGGTCTCCTTCTTCGGGCTCTTTTCTAACCAATACGAAGAACCGGAAAGAAACGATGAAGGAAAGTATTAAGATTCGGCATGTATGCATGAATAGGGATGGTACATATGCATGACTAAAGCAAGGCGATCTAAGAATACTAGGGTTTTGGCGTAATGACGATGTCTTAGGTGATATAGGTAAAGACTAGACTGTTGCCTTAACGGCGTATGTGGACGCGCGACGCGATGAGACGCTAGGAAAGAACTCCTAAAGTGTTTTAGGGGTGTCATGGCTTGACTACAGTGAGTATAGTTTCTACGAATCCGATAAAGATGAACTCGTAACCCAGACCTTATACATGTCATTTTATGCGGCTGCGAAACTTAGGGTTTTGGGAACTTCTAGGTACGATGGGTAGGCATGGTATAAGGTGTTGATGTCACGCGAGTATACTGATGTATAAACCTAACGCAACTAGAACCGTCAAAAGAGGGATCATATTCGTCAAGTTAGGGTTTATCGACGAACGGTAGCAAAAAGGAACTACAACTCATACCGTAAATTGACTCACTGTGCATGTGCCCATATTAGGAATCTAGTTGGACCAGACTGTAGGAAATCTCGCAGGGTCTTCGAAACTATCGAACTTGTCGAAATCGGAGATACTATCGAGAAGCTAGGGTTTACCGACTCTCGAAAGTGTCAAAATAACAACCCTAGGTATCATCCTGTGCATGTGCTCAAAATTAACGTTTGATCCATCCAGATTGTAGAGAATTGCAAGAGCTTTCCAAATATATAAAATTTATCAAATTTGGACTTACGGTTCAAAAGTTATGAGTGCTTGAAATTTCATACAAAAATTAGCCCCTAACAGTCGAAACCCTAGATACTAGGTACACCCGAACCTTACCCAGATCACCTCCTCAATTCTTACGCGCACCCGAACCAAACCTATCCCAGATCTACAACTCAGAACCCGCCCACTGACATGCGGGACCTACCCGAGCACCCGTGGCCAAATCAAAAGAGGCCACGTGGCCTCATCTCTCTCTCCCTCACACTCCCTCACTTCTCTCTCTCTCCTGGACCCGACCGGAGCCGAGGCCGGCGGTGGCGCTCTCGCCGGAGAGGAGGCCGAGGGCTTAAGGGGCGGTGGCGAGCGCGGTAAAGGCGGTGGAGGCTAGCGGAGCTCACCCGGGTGGCTTCGGTGGCACCGGGGAACGGAGGAGGTCGGGGGCGAGGTCGTCGGTGAGATGGACGGAGGAGGGCTTCGGGCGGTGGTGCGGGGAGGGGCTGGTCGGAGCGGGGCACCACCCACCCCGGCCGCTCGGCGGCAGCGACGTGGAGGCCGCGCCCTGACAGGCGGGCCCCACAGGTCAACGGGAGAGGAGGCGCGGGGTGAGGCCGACGGAAGGGCCCCACAAGGCAGAGGAGAGGGGGGGAACCGGCGGGAGGAGATGGGCCGGCCGGGGCGGCCCAGTAGGCCTCGGCCTCTTTTTCTTTAAAGAATTTTTCTTTTTCTTTTGTACAGAACTGGTTATTGCGTCATTTTATGTACGAATTTGGCTCCAAAATTTCTGAAATTTTTACAGGAGGTTCTAAGCATTACTGGTGAGCTACTGTAGAAGTTTGAATAGATTTGGAGCTTGTTTGAATGGGTGTCTAGTTCAATTCTAGGGTTTGACCTAATTCGACGTTTTGAACTGCAACTAGGTCTTAGGTTACTCCAAAAATTTTGAAATTTTGCATAGAGCTGACATTTCCATATTCCAGGCTATGTCCAAAGTTTGGTGAACTTTTATCCACCTTTGCTTGTCTTTTCTCCTAACCCTAGTTTTCGACACTTTAGGGTTTGAGCTCGGACGTTTCGATTGAGTTGTTATTTTAGGTGGCTTTTGAGGCAATCTTGGGAAGAAGGGAGAAAAGGTTAGTAGAGGGATTCATCGACGGGGTTCAGTGGCCCCACCACTTGCTAATGTAATTGTCGAAGTTCGATACTTCGAATAAGTTGATTGGTGTTTGTTAACATATCCACCGAGGATGAGATATGTACATATTCTATAAAGTAAAGTTGATATACAACCAAGTTTAAGTAAGGTGTGGGTGATGATGATGACATGTATGCATGAATGCAGGACGGAACCCTAATCGTTAAGTTTGGGTATTACAGGCTCTCACGGCTGTCCGTCGAGGCCGCCGACCAAGACGAAGGGGGAACCTCGAGCCCAGTCGAGTCTACCCAGGCGGCGCCTTCAGTGGGAGATTGTCACGGACCCGGAATGGCATATGATTAGGGGAACGCGAAGTCACCAAGGACCGAAGGACTCGTCCGCCCGGTGGCACGGTACCTGCGCCGTACGCACCAAGGTAGAACGATCCGACACCCGCCACGTGCGAGCCGGCCGGAAGCGACCAATCTTCCCAAAACCACATACGATTCCATGATCCGGTGAAGAGTCAGAGTCGTTCCCGAATCCTACCACGACAAGCAAGGTCGGAGGAGCCCGGCAATTCTACCCACACCCTAACCTAGCTCGGAAGCTAGTGGGTCGCTCGAAAGCCCGGTAGAACGCCCACACCCTGCCTGGCCGGCACAGCATCTCAGCCAGCGGGTCACTCAACCAACACCTGCTCGACTTAGTAGAAAATGGTACGGCCTCGATCCTTCACGGCATACCCATACACTTCATATCATTCACGCATTGTGCAGGGGCAGCCTGAATTTAACAACTCGGATATCATCACAAAGCTCTACATTACGATATTACTAATAACAGTCCACGATGGGACAACATATTACATCAGTCGGTTATCACCGGAAACATATCCGAGTACGGAGAAACTTAACAACAGCGGAAGCAAAATAAGTGAGTCCCACAGCGGCACAGTGGCCGCTGAACAAAACACCAGCTATCCCATTGTTCGAACACTACCGAGGAAACCCCAAGTTTAAGCATCGTCAAAATAATCTTCGACCACCGGCTCACCTGCAAGCTCTAGGAATAACCTAGGTGAGTACAAACGTACTCGCAAGTCTTAATCGTGCTTGATTAAATGTCCTACACATGCTAGTTTAGCAACAAGTAAACATGATGCTTCTCAGAGTAACAATATACAAGGAAATACATATCGGATGTAAAAGATGAACAATATAAGTATAGCAACCCAATCCATTGTCCAGTTCACAATCGACCCCCCATCCTGATCACAATCCGATACAATGTCCATTTCATCATTTAACTCAACTTCCGATCACAACCCTAACAGGGAAAATCCAATTCAAGCCAATTCCAATTACCCAATGTTTCAACCATCAAGATAACTCAAATTGCTCAAGTCCCATTGATCCATGGGAAACACATTGTCATTTTAATCTCTCGAAGCGTTACCGGAAGATACGACCACCTGCGCGCATATTGGGTGCATAATCATTTGGGGGTAGCGAGCCCCCAAAAGCAGGGAGGCTTCCCCAACTATGCCGCAGGGAAGATCTCCGCCTAACGTTCACGTGTTACAGGGACAATGACACTCTGGCGTATGGTTGATGTGGTGACAAAAACCTTCACACATTCCTGGGTCGCCGTCTCGACTGCTATTAACATCAACCGTACCCTTCGTGCACGCCCTCGGCACTCACAACTCACATTATTAGTTTAAGTTGTAGGGTACGAGGTTGATTTATAACCATAACTGACCAGATCATGTCCCCATCCAATTCCACACTTCTGACGCAAACGTATTGTAAACCCTAGCATGCTAGTTGCACGAACGATAATCATGATACATAAATACAGCTTACAATTAAGTACAAGCAATTACGCATACGACAACAGTAATAAAAATGCAACAAGCTCTGCTTGCCTGATTCGGGTTGTTCCTGATCTTGCGGGGAGCATGCGGGAGAACTCCAGAATACTTGAAACACCGGTAAGAAGCAAGCGACCTCTAAAAAGGGAAAAAGCAACCCTAAGAATTAATTCGAAAAGGACGAAGATACATGAATGCCAGTGATATGGATGCAACTACGGTGGATTTAAAATAGGGTATACAAGTACATAAGCAGGTTTGTGTTCATTCCAAATGTTGGTTTAGTTTTAGTTGCGGTATAACTTTAATCAGGGATAACCCTAGAATATGGAGGCATGCATGGGATGCGATATGCAACTAAGAAGAAAGGCTGTAAATCTAGAATTAGGGTTAGGGGTCAGTTGATCGATTCGTAGTAGTGGTGAAAACATGGGTCGCGATTATTTTCTGGCCGTTAGGCGAATTATGGCACTAAGCATTTTAAGTTTGACTGTTAAGCTAGATTCTCTAGTATTACTACTTAGTAGTAAGCACAAGTGCAATTTGGTCATTTCTGAAATCTCTCAATACAGCATCGTACGGCAAGGGTATTATGAAGGCTTACAAGTACAAGGATGATCTTTGGTGAAATAATCATTTTACTCGGAAGGTGCATGCATTTCCTATGAAGCTTCAAGTCCAATTAGGTTCTAGCATTTCTCGTCTTCTTCTCAGTAAAGAGAAATGTATTAATTGTCTTATCCCTAACATTATCTCATTATCTAAGAACAATAAGTGGGTTCATCAGGTCATCCTTACCTTACAGATGTTACATTTTCTAGTTAATCAAGAGTTCGTTGCACGATCCCTCATGTCATAGAACTAGGTACTATTTTCTTTTCATTTAAACTCGCAGGTATATAGCATAATGAACTGTCCTTATGAGTATATGTTGTTAGCATACGGATTCATTTAAGCAAGACACAGGTGTACAACCCAATGTTAGTTTCTTACTTGTATCCAGCATTAGGTAACTTGGTCAATTGTAAATGAGTCATGAACAAGTATACATATATATTTATATGGGTACTTCTGAACTAACCTTTTTCATCAACCAGTTATAACAACCACTAGGTTAGTTGGTGCACTAGGTTATATTGACATCTAGCAATCGCTCGCGCATCACACGGATTTATTAATAGCTAGTTTGCCATAACCATGGACTCGTGGCATGAGCTAAACGGACTGTTCAGCCTCATATGCTGGTCCCTAACACTGTCGGATCCAGTAACCTTATGAGTCGGCCATTTAAATGTCATTTAACGATTGATTTACACTAGTAGCCAATGATTTGTACCTTTCAACGGCACCCCTTGTTCTAATTAGGATTCAACCCCCACGATAACAGCTCTGACTTTTGATTGATGCACACTTTCACAGCTTATACTCACTGAAGCATTAGCTAAGTTAAACCGTGATCTCCTCATGTGAACATGAGTTATCCGGGGAACATAGAGCATGTGGAATTGTCACTAACAGGCGCCATTGTTGCTAAATAAAACTAACCATCAGTACCAAATGGATTAGCACATCAATGTGGTACTTATAATTTAAACATTAATCGGTCGATTTCACTGGGCTTCAACAGACAATGAACGCACTAATGAACTGTTAGAAAACTTAGTCGTTGCTTTATTGAACCTAACTGCCGATTAACTAAACCTTGCTTCAAAAATTTCGTTCATCTCGGGCGTTTGCTAAGGCACGCTCACTGAGATTAGGGATGTGCCAAAAGGATTAACATTTGTAGTTAAAATTTCAGACATCGCTGCTCAAGTAATCATAAGAGGGTGGATTAGTTCATTAATTACAGTTGTTAGGGAGGTCTTAACCGAATGCCTCACAAGAGATAATAGCAAAATGGGTTGAGCTGGTTCCCAAGTGGCTCACCGGCGACGAAACCACCGACGGCGGCGCACCCATGAGGCGGCGGGCGATCGACGGAGGACCGGAGTCAGGCGACGGCGGCGCGGAGCAGGGGCTGGCCGGAGGGAGCTGCCGGCAGTGGCTCGCCGGCCACTGCGGCGAGCGGCGGGAGCAGCTGTGGAGGAGCTGCAGTGCTGGAGCGGCAGTGGGGGCGGTCCGGAGGTGGAGGTGAAGGCCGGCACGGGATGGCGGACGGCGACGCCGGTGGCGGGCTCCAAGGCGGCGCAGCTAGGGGCGGCGGCGAGGGAGACCCGAGCGGGGTTGGGGGCGCGCGTGGAGCAGAGCCCAGGGCGGCGGCATGGTGGCAAGGCGGCGGAGCGGGGAGGAGCTGGAGGTGGACCCGGCGGGGCTTGGTGGGAGGAGGAGCTCCGGCGTGGGGCGAGCTCCCGGGGAGTGGCGAGGAGCGAGGCGGCGCTGGAGGTCGGCCCGGAGCTCCGGGGCAGGAAGGGGGCAGAGGTGACAGGAGGCGGCGCGACGGACCTGGGCGGCGGCTTGGAGCAGAGGGGGATGGGAGGTGCAGAGGGCGGCACGGCGCAGCAGGTGAGGCGAGCCGACGGGGCAAGGGGCCGGGCGGCGCTGGGAAGCTTCGCAGGCGCATGGGGGATTTGGGGAAGATGCAGAGGAGAGGCTTGGGAAATAGAAAATGGCAGGATGCCCCATTGCCCATGCATGTCGAGGATGCTTGGGTGGATGGAAAGCGCAGGAGCTAAGGAATCTAATGGTATAACATGCAGAGGTTGGATCTCCATTTTTAGATGGGATTTGGGGGAGAGAAGGTGATGGTGGGGTTTGCTCTTGGTGTTGAAGGAGAGAGGGAGGGCAGGAGGAAGAAGATGGACTGGAGTGATTTTAATGTACTGGGTGAGCTGCTACGTGGAGAGGAATAGGAAGCTGCTGCTGTGTGGAGAAGAAAAGAGGGATTGCGGTGAGAGTTGTCTGCCAGAGGAGAAAAGGAGCTGCAGTGAGGTACGTGGAAGGACCAGACTGCAAACGGGGCCCACGTGGCAGGCAATAGTTTCCTTACTGTTTGGAGCTAGGGTTAAAAATAAGGTCGAATTCTAGGATTTGTTCCAAATTTTGCAGAACTCAATTACTTGTCACATATATGATTTTCCAGGATTTTGTTAGAGCGAAAAATTTATGTTTGATTGTTAATTCGAACCGATCTAATTATAATTGTTTTGTAATCTTTGGTTCGGACATGTAAATAGATTCCAATGTACTTCAAACTGTTGAAGAGGTTTATAAGATATTTTAAAACTTTTAAGGATTGCTGGATATGAATTTGTGATATTGGTTCCTCAACTCGGTTGCAAACAGATCATTGCGCAGTTGTTATTATTTTCAATCCAGGTCATGTTTGAACTATCTATATGCAAGATTTTTAATTATTTGCAAAACTTTTGGGTGGAATACATGAGAAGAGGCAAATGCTCACAAAAGTTTTAATTAGGACCATATTTAATATAACTAAATCATCGTAAGAGTTTTGGTCTTTACAGAGATCCTCCCGTCAGGTCACCACCAGGCAAGCACCTCGTGCTCGCCGCCTGTGCTTAGGAGCCTTCCTGGATCTTTGAGATCCGGGGATACCTGAAAGAAAACATCCTTCCCGGGAACGAAGCCACAGTAGAAAAGATTGCACGGCAAGCCAAGCGCTACGCCCTGGTAGATGGGGATCTCTACCGGCGTGGCACCAATGGCATCCTTATGAAATGCATCTCCCGGGAAGAAGGCCGTGACTTGCTCACGGACATCCACGAGGGCGAGTGCGGTAGCCATGCATCGTCTCGCACGCTGGTCGGGAAGGCCTTTCGGCAAGGTTTCTACTAGCCGACAGCCCTTCAGGATGCCGTCGAGCTGGTTCGTCGCTGCGAGGCATGTCAATTCCACGCTAAGTAGATACACCAGCTAGCTCAGGCCCTTCAAACCATCCCCCTGTGATGGCCCTTCGCGGTCTGGGAGCTGGATATATTAGGTCCGTTCCCCCGAGCAATCGGGGGCTACGAGCACCTTTATGTCGCTATCGACAAGTTCACCAAGTGGACTGAAGCCGAGCCAGTCGGTAAAATCACCAAGCACACTGCCATTAAGTTCATCCGAGGCATTGAGAGCTGCTTCAGGGTGCCTAATCAGATCATCACTGACAACGGCACCCAATTCACAAGCGTCGACGCTTTCCTCGACTACTGCGAAGACATCGGCGTGAAGATTTGCTTCACGTCGGTTGCCCACCCTCGCGCCAACGGTCAAGTCGAGCGAGCCAATGCTCAAGTCCTCAAAGGGCTCAAGACCAGAACCTTCGACCGGATCAAAAGGTGCGGTGCCGGGTGGATCGACGAGCTCCCCGCTGTTCTTTGGTCAATCCGGACGTCCCCCAGCAGGGCGACCGGGGAGATGCCTTTTTTCCTCGTTTACGGGGCAGAGGCGGTCCTCCCCTCCGAGATCGCTGTCGGCTCGCCGCGGGTCGGGGCTTACGCGGGGGGCGACCAAGACCAGAGGAGGCTTGAAGATGTCAACCTCCTAGAAGAGCATCGGTGCAGAGCCGCCCTCCGTGCCGCCAGGTATCAGCAGAGCCTAAGGCGCTATCATCAGTGCCACGTACGGGACCGATCGCTGGAAGTCGGGGATTTAGTACTTTACCGTATCCAAACACGGGAAGGAAAGAACAAACTCTCCCCCATGTGGGAGGGCCCTTATCGAGTGACCGGTGTCTCCCAACCGGGCTCTGTTAGACTGGCCACGGACGATGATCTGCCGCTGCCCAACGCTTGGAACATCGAGCATCTGAGGAAGTTTTATCAGTTTTTTGTTTACACTCCGAGTCAAACCCCCGAGTAGCAACTACGAGTCTCGGGAAGTTCTGTGTCTCTACTCAAAGCCCTGGTCACCCTGCTCGGTTCCTTAACCTTGGGCACCAGACCGGCAGCGAGCTGCCCGAGTATCCCAAAGAGCTCGCACGAGTGCTCGGAGGCTCCCTTGTAATATAAGCTATTTCAATAGCATGAACAATATTAATATAATCAGTGTTCACCTTTCAATTGCTTGTTGGATTTTGGGATCCCAGCACTTGCTCGCGAAAGAGATCGCTTTCATGAGTACCGGACTGCCGTGTCCCCCCTTGCGCGTTTAAGATCCCTTCTGGTCTTAAGTACGAGGAGCCGAACTAATCGGGTCCCTGATGACGGGCCGTAAGGCGCTCGGGCCACCAATTGTACCCCGAGCACACCCGAGTCAGGGCAATTAAGCCCCTGACCATATGTGCTCCGCTGGTCAGTTGCCCCCAAGCGCTACCTGGCTTCAGAGCACTCGGACTATCTTGCTTCTCGTACTCACGACCAGTCGGTAGTCTCGAGGCAAGTTTGGAGAAAACTCATGATGGATATCTCTCTCGCCAGCAAATCATGTTATTATGACCGCTTGCCAAGTTTACAGATCAACCGTGATGAAGTTCCCGGGCACTGCTGAAGTCCCCGGGCGATCATCCAGGGCAAAGAAGCCGTCATCCCTCTGGCTCGCGGGGAACTCCAAGGCCTGAAGACTGCGGGAGTCCCCAGACTCTCGGGTCTCCAAGGGTTGGCTCTCAACACCTCCGGCTCTCGGGGACCCGGGGTCCTCGGGACGCCAAGGATGCAGTTTGGCAAGGGTCCTCAGGCCGCCCCCGGGGGCCATCCCAGCGCCGATGCATCCAGCTCTCGGGGGCTGGGGTCCTCGGGACCGCCCCGTGGGCCGTCCCTGTTCCAGTCAAGAGCTAGACGCATCCTCGAAAAAGGAAAAGAAGCGTTTCTGAACCAATCTTTGCAAGAGTAAGGTGCTCGGGGGCTCACCCGCACCTGAAATCGCAAAGAAGAAGAGAGTTCGGAGTCAAGTCCAAACCAATCTTTGCAAGAGTAAGGTGCTCGGGGGCTCACCCGCACCTAAAATCACAAAGAAGAAGAGAGTTTGGAGTCAAGTCCAAACCAATCTTTGCAAGAGTAAGGTGCTCGGGGGCTCACCCGCACCTGAAATCGCAAACAAGAAGAGAGTTCGGAGTCAAGTCCGAACCAAACTTTGCAAGAGTAAGGTGCTCGGGGGCTCACCCGCACCTGAAATCGCAAAGAAGAAGAGAGTTCAGAGGCAAGTCCAAACCAATCCCTGCAAAGGAAAAAGCTGCTTGGAGCCAAGTCCGCGCTTAGCATTCCAGGAAAAAGAAGCAAGTTAAGTCTTAGCAACTCCAAAGGTCCAACGGCGCGGAGCCAAGTCCGAGCCCGGCACTGCATAAGCAATAAGTCACTAGAAGTTCTTACAGAGGCTCTTCGGCCTCAAACAGAAAAAAGCATAAAAGAAAGTACAAAGGGGCAGGCTAGTCCCCCCCGGCGTCGTCCTCCGAGCCGCTGCCGTCTTCCTCCCGGGTGAAGTTCGCTGTGATATCCTCAACCACCTCATGGACGGCTTGGCGAGCAGCGTCTTCCCCCTCCACGGTGACCCCGAGCCTAGCCGGCTCTAAGGAGAAGCTCGGATCCTGGCTGTGGTAGCACGCGAGCACATGCTCAGCCACCGCGGCAGCCAGGTCACGCCCCTCCCGAGTGGCCAAGTCCTGCATGGCCGCTGTCAACGCCTCCAACTGCTCGGCGAAAGCGTCGAAGTGGTATGCGAGGTGGCTCAGGGAGTCCGTGTGCCCCACCACCATGACGCCACGGCTAAGTCCGGCCATCTCCATCGCAGACCGCGCACGCTTGAGGATGTCAAGCATCATCACGGTGGTGTCACGCTTTTCGGAGCGCAAATCCCTAAGGAGCTCCGTCTCCTCAGCGGCCTCAGTCTTCGCCCGCTGAAGATCGTCCTGCAGCTCCTTCACCCGCTGGGACAACCGCCGCTTGGAGACGCTGCTGTCCTCAAGGCGCTGCTCCACCTCTTGGATGCGCCGATTTTTCTCCTCAACAACTCGCTGGAGCGCGTTGGCAGCCTCTTTGCGGGCCTCTTCGATGCGCTGTCCCGCCTCCCTTTCTAGCTCCCGCGCCCGGCTCGCCAGGGAGTTCTCCCCTTCCTCAAGGGACTTCTCGCGCTGGTCGAGCGCATTCTCCCGCATGGCGGCCTCCATCTCGCGGAGGGAAAGCTGCTCTTCCCGGCGGGAGATTTGGCTCTCGTGCCAGACCAGCTGCCGCCCACGCTGGTCCAGAGCCTCGCGCTCATCGATCGTCTCCGCGCACATCTCCTCCAAGGCCTCCTTCTCCCTGAGGATCTCCGCGGTGGCTGTCTCATGTTCGCGCTTGGCAACCCGGACCCGCGCAAGAAAAGCCTCTCCGGCCTCCATCAGGGCGACCTCCCGCTCCCTCAGGTCGGCCTCCCGCTTCTCCAACGCCTCCTTCTCCGAGGCGGCGGTGGCCCGAATTTCCTCCAACACGGCATGGCCCGTGTTGAGAACTTCTGGAAGGGGCCCCCGTGGCCTCTCAGGTCGACGCACGTAGCCTCGCTCCCCCGAGGCCGGTGCTGGAGCCCCAGTCACCGCGGCCTCACCGGAGCCTCTACCGCCACTGCGCTCCGATTGGGCGCCGTGCCCCAGCCTTCGGGGGATGGAATGGGCTCTGCCCGTTTGTCCTCGGCCCTCGGGATGATTTCAGCCCTCGGGGTCTCCGCGGCTGTCACGGACCCGGAATTTCATATGACTAAGGGAACGCGAAGTCGCCAAGGACCGAAGGACTCGTCAGCCCGGTGGCACGGTACCTGCGCCGTACGCACCAAGACTGAACGATCCGACACCCGCCACGTGCGAGCCGGCCGGAGGCGACCAATCTTCCCAGAGCCACATAGGATTCCAATATCTGGTGAAGGTGTAGAGTCGTTCCCAACTACTACCAGGGAAGACAAGGTCGGAGGAGCCCGGCAGTTCTACCCACACCCTAACCTAGCCCGAAGGCTAGTGGGTCGCTCGAAAGCCCGGTAGAACGCCGACACCCTGCCTGGCTGGCACAGCATCTCAGCCAGCGGGTCACTCAACCGATTCGTGCCCAACCTAGTAACAACCGGTACAACCGCAACCCTTCACGGCGTACCCAAAACGCTTCAAATCATACACGCATTGCGTAAGGGCAGCCTGGGATTAACAACTCGGATATCATAACAGAGCTCTACAGATACGATATTAATATTAACTGCCCACGATGGGACAACACATTACAATATTCAGTCATAACTGAAAGCATATCCGAGTACGGAGAAATTAAACGACAGCGGAAACAAGTGAATGGGTCCCACAGCATCTTAGCGACCGCTGAGCAAAAGCTACAACTATCCCATCAATCGAACACAACCGAGGAAATAGCAAGTTTAAACATCATCGAAATAATCTTCCACCACCGGCTCACCTGCAAGCTCCAGGGGTATCCTGGGTGAGTACGAACGTACTCGCAAGACTTATCCGTGCTTGATTAAATGTCCTACTCATACTAGTTCAACATTAATTAAACATGAATGCTTCTCAGAGTAACAATATACAACTTAAGAACATAACATTAATAAGGTGAAGTAAGACGAACTAAGTACCAACTAACTCATAACACGACACATCACACCCATGTGTACCACCAAATCAAACCATCAACTCCAATTCCATCGGGGCATCCCGTGTATCCAATCCAATTCAATCCATTAAACATTATCCGATCCGATTAGGGCAGCCCCTAAGTAAAATCCAAACTGATCCAATCCATACATGAGTTAACAATTCCAATTCGATCCAACCCTCGCATATTCATTTTAAATCTCTTGAACTACTACCGACAACTCAACCCCTGCAGGCATAGTGAGTGCATAACAGTTTAGAGGTAGCGAGCCTCACAAAGTGCATGGAGGCTTACCCCAGCTATCCTCAGTGTTGGTTCTCGCTAGCGTTCACGTGTGATAAGGGATGGTGACACTCTGGAAATAGGGTTGGTATGGCGACAAAAACCTTCATACACCTGGGTCGCCGTCATGCTTCAATTCACACCAACCGTACCCATTGTGCACGCCCTCGGCTCTCCCAACTCACTTAACAATTTAGTTGAAGTGCTATAAGATGTTCTCGACGTAAGGCACATCCTACACATGCTAGTGTGCACAACTTGCAACGACTCAACGATAACAATCATACACATAGCACATATACAAGGGCATACACGAGAGTACGGAAGGTAAAGATGCAACAAGCTCTGCTTGCCTGATTCGGGTTGTTCCTGGTCTTGCGGGGAGTCGTAAGCCGGGTGGTGCTCCTCTTCAGGTTCTTTTATAAGCAACACGAAGAACCGGAAAGAAACGATAAAATGTAATAAGTCCAGCATGTATGCATGATGTACCATGCTAAGTATGCATTACTATGTTGGCTTTAGGACGGTTGGAAACTATAGTAGTGCAATTTCTTAGGTTGAGTTAATATGCGCCGTGCAAAACCCTAAATGTGCATGCATGTCGTTTGTATGAGGATACGGTGATCTAGGGTTAATAGGATTGATGGCAGAGTATGACAATGGCTGGTTAGGTTAGCATAACCCAAGTAATGCTAGTCACTGGCTTAATGCAATTATGGTTATAGTGGTCGAGTTAGGGTTTTATGACGAATGACGTTAACAGGGGCTAATAGCTTGAAACTTATCGTGCATCTATCCGTACTGGAATTTCAGTGGTTCCATGTTGCAAGATATCTCACAAGGATTCCAGAAATATAAGAATCGTCGAAAACGGGGCTAGGGTTAGGATTCTAGGGTTTATCGACTCTCGAAAGTAGTAAGGCTTCTACCCTAAACATCACCCTGTGCATGTATCCAAAACCAAGTTTTGATTCAGCCAAGTTGTAGAGTTTTGCACAAGCTTTCCGAATATATAAAAAATTTTAAATTTGGACTCCTGGATCAAAAGTTATGAGCATTTGAATTTTAGTACAAAATCTGCCCTAAACAATTCCTAACCCTAATTGCTACACATACCCGAACCGTACCCAGTGCTAAACTCAAATCCTACGCGCACCCGAACTCGGTTCACCCCAATTTTTCAGCTCATAATCCCATCTCGATGACATGCGGGGTCGACCGAGTACCCGTGGCCCAATCAGAAAGGGCCACGTGGTCACCTCACTCTCTCTCTCTCTTTTCTCACTCTTTCTCTCTCGCACTCGCCCTCTCTCTCTTCTGTACCGACCGGCGGCGAGTTTAGGCGGCGGCGCTTCACCGGTGAGCTCACCGGAGTTAGATCCGGTGCACTGCTGGGCTCGGGGAGGGGTGCAGAGGCATGAGGAGCTCACCCCGGACTCGTTGCGGTGCTCGGGGAGGAGGAAGGAGGCCGGGAAGGGGGTCGGCGACGAAGGAGGAGGCGTGAAGCTTCGGGTCATCGGCGTTGAGCTGTCCCAGGCACAGATCTGCGAGGAAAATGGGAGGAGGAGGTTCAGGAGGAAGAAAGGGAGCTAATGCCGAAGAAAATGGGAAGGAAGGGGAACCGGATAGTGCTCGGGAGCTCGCCGGGGTTGGGACCGGAGATGAGGAAGAAGGCGGTGGAGCCGGGAGTCCCGTGGAGGATCTTCAAAATGAAAAGGGGGAAACGGTGAGGGAGATGGAGAGGAGTCTTGGGGTTGGAGCGAGGGAGGCTGAAACTCACCGGAGCTGCCCCGATTCCTCACCGGAGTTGCTTCTGGAAATGGGGGAGGAGCTCGGAGAAAAGGCAGTGGGACGCTAGGGTTTGCGGGATTGAAGGAGGAGGGGATACAAGACTGTCGGGAGGAGGCTTAAAACGGGCGGCGGCAGCTCGGACCGGTGGCGTCGGTGGCGGGGCACCGCCCACGCCGGCGTACCCGTGGCCGGGACGTGGCGAGGGTGCCCTGACAGCCGGGCCCGGGCGCCTGACAGGGGAGCGGGCAGACGCGCATGGGCTCGGGGGCGCCTTTGCGCGAAGAAGGCGGGAAGTGGGGAGGGCGGAGGCGGAAAATGGTGGGGGGGGAAGCGGGCTGGTTTGGTGGGCCGGCCGAGCGGGCTGTCGGCCCGAGGGAGTTAGGGTTTTCTCCTTTTTCCTTTTTATTTATTTCTGGTTCTTTCCCCACGTCATTTCATGTGCAATTTCTTCTCCAATTGATTTGAAATTTTTACAGGGTCTCTAGTATATTATTTGTGAGCTGCTGTAAAGGTTTGAGCCAATTTAGAGTTAGTTTGAATAGGGACCTAGTTCAAACCTAAGGTTTGACCTAATTCGACAGTTTAAACTGCAACTAGGGCTTAGGGTTCTCCAAAATTTCTGAAACTTGGCATGGATCTTACATTTCACCATTCAAGCCTACTTCCAAAGTTTGGCAAGTTTTCATTCGCAGTTGGTCCCCTTTTTCTCAAACCCTAATTTCCTCGACACTTTAAGGTTTCCTCTCGGATGCTTGGATTAGGGGTTACTTCATGTGGTTTCCTTTTTGGGGCAACCTCGAGAAAGAAGAGGGAATGATAGGAGGGAGAAGTTACTAGGGGAATTCATCGACGGTTCCACTGACCCCACAACTTGCAAATGCTTTATCGAAGTTCGGTACGTCAAATAAATTGATTGGTGTTTGCACGAATTTCCACCGAGGATGAGATATTAACATATTCTATAAATTACAGTTATACCCTTTTCGAGTTTAAATGAGGTAGTGCGGGGTGATGCCATGTATGCATGAATGCTTAATCGTTAAGTTTGGGGATTACAGCGGCCCTCGGGGCTCTCTCGGTTCTCGGGGAGCCTTTGGCTCTCGGGGTGCCTGCGGCTCTCGGGGCCTCTTCGGCGCTCGGGATTGTATCGGGTCTCGGGGCCCCCTCGGTCCTCGGGGCCCTCGTGGTTTCGGGGCTCGATGTAAGTCCCGCGCCTGAGTCAGCCCGAGGTTTCTTCGACGCCCTGAAAGCAATGCAGTAAAATTCGGGTCAATTCCCGAGCACCGTGTATACACTTCGCAAAAAGTTAAGGAGGGTTTCCGGCTTGGACGAGCGCCTCCTCCTCCTGGGACGGCTGCCCCGAGTTACCTCCTCCGGCCGGCCCCGCCTAGGAGCTGCCACTGCCGACCGGCCCTGCCTGGCCACTGCCGCGCCCAGAACCGCCGCCCCCGATGCCCGATGCTCCTTGGCCGGCCGGCGGTGGAGGGGGTGGCGGCAGTGATGGTGAAGATGGGGGGAAGGCGCCCGCACCTTCTTGCCTTTCCGATCGGCGGGGTCCTCATCGCCGGCACTGGCCCCCTCGTCGCCCCCGCCGTCCCCCGGGATGTTCAGCGACCCGGTGGTCTTGCCCTTTTTCTTCGGCGCGATCCCCTTAGAGTCGAACTCCGGGAGGGTTGCACGGATCTCGTTGCGCAGCGCATTCACGCACAATGGAAGGTCTGGTCGGGGCAGCTCGGCGGCGGCAGGATCGACGGAGCCCAGAAGGTGCCGCAGCAGCGCGATCTCCATGTCGCGACTGAGGTCCCCTCCCTCGCCGATCATCGTCCGGCCGATGTCCTGCGCGCCGGTGTACATCTAGGCTGGGCGGCCCCGCTCCCACAGCGATGCCAGCCGCCACCGGATGAAATCGCCGACGACCATCATCGCCGTCAACCCTGCGGCTCGCAGGTCCGCGATCCGCTCCACCGCTGGCCGCAGTAGATGATCGTCCCCGGGTAGGTACTCCCACGTCTTCTTGGGCGCCGGAGCTGGCCCCTCGGGAAGCAGCAGCCGGAGGTCCGGATCGGTGGAGATGTAACACCACTGGACCCGCCAGTCGTCCCACTTGTTCCGCGTCTCCTGCAGAATGTAGGTCTCTCCAATCTTCTCCCGCAGACGGAAGTTGCAGCTCCCCGCAGTCTCCGTCCGGCCAGAGCCCCAGCCCTTCCCCATGGACTGGAGCACGAAATAGTGATGGAAGAGCACCATTGAAGGCATCACGCCCACGAACATCTCGCAGAGATGGGCGAAGATCGCCAGCATCACTACGGAGTTTAGGGAGAGATGGATCAGGTGGATCCCGTACTCCATCAGAACCTCCAGGAAGAAGGAGGAGAATGGTGGCGCCAGACCCGCCGTGATGAAGCTGCGAAGATGACGTCTCCTCTGGCAGCGGCTCCAGCGGCTACATCTGTCACGGACCCGGAATTGCATATGACCAAGGGAACGAGTGGTCGCCAAGTGCCGAAGGACCAGTCGACCTGATGGCATGGTACCTGCGCCGTACTCACCGAGGTGGAGTGATCCGACACCTAACCAACACAAGCCGGCCGGAAGTGACCAAACTGCCCAGAGTCACATCCGATTCCCTGACTCGGTGAAGATTTAGAGTCTTTCCCGAATCCTACCACGACAAGCAAGATCGGAGGAGCCCGGCGATTCTACCCACACCCTAACCTGGCTCGGAAGCCAGTGGGTCGCTCGAAAGCCCAGTAGAACACGCCCACACCCTGCCTGGCCGGCACAGCATCTCAGCCAGCGGGTCACTCAACCAATTCCTGCTCGACTTAGTAAAAAGTGAAACGGCTTAGATCCTTCACGACATACCCATACACTTCATATCATTCACGCACTGTGTATGAGCAGCCTGAATAACAACTTGTATACCACAACAAAGCTCTACAATACAATATCACTAGTAGCTGCCCACATCGGGCTATAAGATTACATCAGTCGGTCGTAACCGGAAACATATCCGAGTACGGAGTAATTAAACAACAGCGAAAGAATAGTAAATGAGTCCCACAGCGGTACATTAACCGCTGACCAAAAGCCACAACCTATCCCATGAGTCGATTAGCTAACCAAGGAAAACCATACACTAGGCGTCGTCGAAGAATTCCTCGACCGCTGGCTCACCTGCAATGATCTAGGAATATCCTAGGTGAGTACGGGGTACTCGCAAGACTTATTCGTGCTTGATTAGATGTCCTACACATACTAGTATAACAGAAAATAAACATGGTGCAACTCTAGTTAGCCAGGCATAATCGTATCAATAATTTACTGACAGGGGAACAAAACATCAACGTCGACCACTGCCAAACCCGATCCCGTACAACTTAATGGAGGAACGGGATGGTACTCCCTAGTCACATGTGTAACTCAACGTATAATTACGGTGGCTCTCACTTGCCATCCATCTCCCAACTACTTGGGCAGAACATATCTCAACTTGACAATGAACCATCACGACCACACATTCATTTTATCTCTCGGACCATTACCGGCACCGATCACCCTGAGTGTGAAGAGTGCCTTATCCCTTGGAGGTTGCAAGGCTCCAAGGGTCTTAGTCTTATCTCAACAACACCCCAGCCTCGATGCCGCTAATGTCCACGCGTGACAAGGGTCAGTAATCACGATGGAGTCTCCTCAGGGTTGGTGTCGCGACAACTTCTTACACCTGGTCGCGACAGCCGGGGTCCAAATGATACCAACTTTATCCATCGGACACTTTCCCTTCGGCTCTCACATCTCACCTTAGTGGGTTCAAATATTTAGTGCATCAGGTTAAGTTCAACCACAGCTAGACATAACGTGCAACATACCCTAACCATGCTAGTTGAACCGAACCCAATCACAATGTACAAATGATGAGACAAACATCCACATATTGATAGGTATAAACAGGTACTGAACAATTAAAAGATGCAACAAGCTCTGCTTGCCTTGCTCGAACTGCTCCTGATCTGGCGTTGAGTCGTGAGCCTGGAGGTCTTCTTCTTCAAGCTCTAGTGTAAGCAATGCGAATACCGGAAATAAACGATAAAGGAAATATTAAGATTCAGCATGTATGCATGATAAGGGATGGTAACTACATGTGTCCATGGTAATGAGGTGATGCCGAGGAACTAGAACTATATGCATAGTTTGAGGTTGAATCGTCGTGGTTACGGGGAATGTAAATCAGGCATGCATGTCATGTTAAGGGGTCTCGATGAGTTAGGGTTTAGTATGGATAGGATGCAATACTACCCGAAGTTGTACGTGAACATCGTGCTAATACTCTGAGATACAACACTGATGTAATGGAAGTTTCTCGGCTTGGATGCTAGGGTTGCTAAGTTAGGGTTTATCGACGAAATGCGATAAAAGGGGCTACAACTCACACGGTAAGATGACCTATGGTGCATGTGCCAATATTAGGCATCTAACTGAACCAAGTCGTAGGAAATCTCATAAGATCTCCGAGTATACAACCTTTGTCATAATCGGAGCTATGGTCGCAGAACTAGGGTACACAGACTCTCGACCGTAGCAAAATAACAACCCTAGGTATCATCCTGTGCATGTGCTCAAAATTGAGTTTTGATTCAGCCAGATTGTAGAGAATTTCATAAGCTTTTCAAATATATAAAATTTACCAAATTTGGACGTGTGGTTTGAAAGTTATGGCTGTTTGAAATTTTATACAAAATTAACCCTAAACAGTTCTAACCCTAAATGCTAGATCTACCCGAACTCTACCCAGCACTAACCTAAAAATTCCACGCGCACCCGAGCTAACCTACTCTGGATTCCAACTCCTTAAACCTTCTCTGGATGACATGCGGGCCCCGGATGGCAGGGTTGACTGGGCAGCCAATACCCAGTCAGCAGCTGACTGGACTTGGCCAGCCAGCCAGTGCATGCCACGCAGCCACCCCATCTCTCCCTCCCAATCTCTCTCTTCTCTCTCTCGAGGCCGGCCGGAGCTGGGGCTCAGACGGCGGCGCCCTCGTCGGAGAGCTCACCGGAGCTAGCTCCGGTGCTCTGCTCGCTCGGGGAAAAGGGGCAGGAGGACCGGGAGCTCACCCCGAGGACGATGCGGTGCTCGGGGAGGGCAGGGGAGGTCGGGAAGGAGGCCGGCGTCGAGGGAGGCGGCGGTGGAGCTTCGGGTCGTCGACGGTGAGGTGTTCCGGGCACAGATCTGCGAGGAAAAGGGCACGGGGATGTTAGAGAGGAAGAAAGGATGCTTGGGGACTAGAAGATGGGACCCGAGGCTCACTGGAGCAGGCACGGGAGCTCACCGGAGCTACGGCCGGACTTGGGGAAGGAGGGGGAGGCGGCGGCTCTGGAGGCTCGGACCTGAGCAAAAGAGGAGCAAGGGAGGTGAGGAATAGCGCGTATGAGCTCGAGGAGGAGGAATGGGAGGTCGGGGCTCACCGGAGGGCGCTGGATTTCTCATCGGAGATGAGGAAGGTGGTGGCGCCGACGAGCAATCGTGCTCGGGAGGTGAGGAATTGGGCGCTAGGGTTTGGGGAGTGGGGAGGAGAGGAGGGGAGCTGTCGGGAGGCGGCCTTTATAGGACAGCGACGGCTCGGACAGGGGCGGTCGGGATGGGGGCACCGCCCACCCCGGCCAGCCTGCGGCGGCGACGTGGAGGGGGAAGGGATGACAGGCGGGCCCGGGGCGCGGCAGCAGAGAGAGGGGGAGGCTGACGCGTGGGGTCGGGCTGTCAGTGAGAGGAGGGCGCGCGCGCGGGGGCTGGCGGGCCGGCCTGCAGTTGTCTTAGTGGGCCTCGGTCCGAGTCGGTTAGGGTTTCTGATTCCTTTTTCTTTTTCTTTATTCCAGATCAATTCCTCATGTCATTTTATGTGCAAATTTTTATCCAAAAATTCTGAAATTTTCACAGGAGGTTCTAAACATTATTTGTGAGCTACTGTAGGAGTTTGAATCAATTTGGAGTTGATTTGAATGGGGTCTAGTTCAAATCTAGGGTTTGACCTAATTCGACGATTTGAACTGCAACTAGGTCTTGGGTTGCTCCAAAGTTTTTGAAATTTGGCATGGAGCTGATCTTTCCATATTCAAGTCTATCCCCAAAGTTTGACAAGTTTTCATCCACACTTGTTTCCCCTTTCCCTTAACCCTAGTTCTTCGACACTTTAGGGTTTGCACTCGGAGAGTCTATTCGAGCTATCATTTCATGTGGTTTTTGGGGCAATCTTGGGAGGAAGGGAGAGAAGGTTAGTAGGGGATTCATCGACGGGGTTCACTGGCCCCATGTAAGACCCATGTTAATATAAATAAATAGAGTGTTGCTTGGTCTCATGCATACATGGCATCATTCATGCACAACCTTGCATAAACTTGAATAGTTTCTAGTAGGTTTTATAGAATACGTGTATATCTCCTTCTAAAAATTCAAGTGTCTCTTTTGAATCGGAAAGCAAACAGAGGAGAGAAGGGTTTAGATTTGGGGTTGTCTCGCAGCAGATGAATTTTTGAGGTGTTTCCAATTGGAATAGCTCCGTAAGTCTCTTGTCTACCTCTGTGCCAAATTTCATCCAATTCCGTTGAGTAGATTGAAATCTACGAACGTTTTATCGAGGGGCAGTTTGTTTTTTTGGCAAAATCGGAAGTTCCGATCCAGGGACCGGAACATCCGACTTTTCCCGAACCTCCAAATCTAGGGTGCCTCCGGAACCTCCGGTTGGGTCGGAACCTCCGATCCAGGGACCGGAAGTTCCGGCTTTTTCCGAAGGTCCAAACCAAAGGTTCTCCCGGAACCTCCGGTTGGGTCGGAACTTCCGATCCAGGAACCGGAAGTTCCGGTTTTCCCCGAGCATCCAGAATAGGGGTAACTCCGGAACCTCCGGTAAAGTCGGAAGTTCCGGTTTTTCCCGAGTGAGTGACGTCGGAAGTTCCGGTCCGGTCGGAACATCCGATGTTCACATCGGAACTTCCGATCGAGCTGTCAACTTTGAGTTTTAAAGTGACACGTGCCGTCGCCGTGGGGGGGGTGCTGAGCGGTGGCACCTGCGTGGGATCTCCACCAGGGCACCCAGGATCACTTCCCCAAAGGCCTCCTCTCCCTTGTTTCCTCCTCCTCTTTCATTTCCTAGTTTTCTCCTCTTTTTCTTCCAAAAAAAACAGCACAAGGGAAGCTCCATCTCCATCATCTTCTTCAACTCCGGTGGCCAGCTCCGGCGAGCTAGCACCGCCACTCCGGTGACCCTCTTCCTCCTCCCTCTCTTCCCCTTTTTCTTCTTCAAGTTCCCTCCCCTTCTTCCTCACTTCTCTTTGTTCTTTTGTTCTTTTGTTAGCTCCAACCAAGTTCTAGGTTGCTTGTTCCAACAAGAAGAAGGATAGAGCAAGAGGAAGAAGGAGTGAAGTTGGCATTTGAGGTGTTAGGGCCAAATAGCTGTTGTTCTCTTCCAACCTTGGGGGTTTAGCAAAAAGGTTTATAGTTCATCTTGGCTCAAGTTACTATTTTCTAAACTTTACAAAGGGTTCCATTATTCATTTCAATTTTAAGGTTTCAATTACTTAGCCCAATCAATTAGCATGCTAGGAGGTAAATGTATTTCCCTTTTTCTCTAATCTCCAAATCCACATTGTTAACCTTAATATGAAATTCCAATTCAATGAATCATGCATTTAGTTACTAGGATGATTGCCTTAGCTTCTGAAATTGAAATAAAGCATAATTCTTAATGCAAAACCCTAGCATCCACCAAATGTTCTAGCATCTCATGCATATCATCCTCATCATGCATACATGCTGAAAGTTATTTATTTTATCGTTTCCTTGCCGATGTTTGTATGGTTTGCGACAGAGCCCGAGGAAGAAGAACCGCAAACGGTTGAGCTCCCTCAAGTCTCCGAATCCTACGACGAAGGCAAGCAGAGCTTGTTGCATCCTTTAATTTCTGTAGCAATGTATTGTGTGCAAATGCTTGTCTGAATTGGATACTGAAGTTGAGTTACTAGTATGCGTAAGGTGTATTCGTTGCGTTGAGAACGTCCTTAATGCCCTTTCAACTAAAATTGGTTAAGTGAGTTGGGAGAGCCGAGGGCGTACGCAATGGATACGGTTGGTGTTAATTGAAGTGTTGAAGTGACCCAGGGGTTTGGAGTAGGAAATTGAGATTGGTCACACACCAACCGCATGCCGGAGTGTTACTTCCCTGTCACGCGTAACATTACCAAGAATTGATACCGGAATGGTTGAGGTAGAAATGTACTCGCCATGTCCTGGGTGATCAATTGTTGGTAATGATCCGAGAGTTGATTGAATGTAATGTGAATTGAATTTGATAGCCCTCGCGGATGTTAGCGGAATCGATACCGGGAATGTTTGAGGTAAGTCTCGATATCACTTGGAGCCTTGCAACCTCCAAGTGAAATGCACTCAACATGTCCAGGGTAGTCGTATTGCCGGTAGCGATCCAAGAGGTGGATTGAATTGAAATGGGTGTGGGCTACCCCAATGTGATGTCTCAATTGTCTTGAATGCTTGGTGTTCATGTAATTCCTGAAGTTCACTTCGATTCTTCTATTCCTAATTATGCTATTGTTAGGTTGTTACCTTGATTATGTATTATTCCGATGGAATTGCATTCATGTTTAATTGCCGTTGAATTAGTATGCGTAGGACATTTAATCAAGCACGGTTAAGTCTTGCGAGTACTTTCGTACTCACCTAGGATATTCCTAGACTTTTGCAGGTGAGCCAACTGTTGCGGAATTTTATGATGAAGCTTAGCACAAATGGTTTCCTTGGTCCGCGTTCGACTCGTGGGCGTGGTTTGGTTGTTAAGCAGTGGTTGATGCACCACTGCGGGGCTTTTGGTTTATTTCCGCTGCATTGTACATATTTCAGTTGCAACTAAGTTTACGGTTATCGCCGACTGATACTTGTATAAAGTTCACTCAGTGGACAACTAGTGTTAAATAGTAATGTAGTGCTTGTTTTTGGTATTCGAGTTGTTATTCAGGCTGCCCATATGCAATGTGTGAATGTTATGAAGTGTGTGGGCATGCCGTGGAGAATTACTGTTGTACCTCTTTTTACTACGTCGAGCAGGACTCGGTTGAGTGACCCGCTGGCTGTGATGCTGATGCCGGCCAGGCAGGGTGTGGGTGGGTTCTACCGGGCCTTCGGGCGACCCACTAGCCCCCGGGCTAGGTTAGGGTGTGGGTGGAATCGCCGGGCTCCTCCGACCTTGTTCTGCGTGGTAGGATTTGGGAACGGCTTTAAACCTCCACCGGAATCTGGAATCTATATGTGGTTCTGGGAAGATTGGTCGCTTCCGGCCGGCTCGCACGTGGCGGGTGTCGGATCGTTCCGTCTCGGTGCGTACGGCGCAGGTACCGTGCCACCGCAGAGGACGAGTCCTTCGGTCCTTGGCGACTTCGCGTTCCCCTAACCATATGTGGATTTTGGGTCCGTGACAGCTTGGTATCAGAGCCGAGCAGACCGTAGGAAGCCAATTGCAGGTGGGCGTTAGTTAGGACTCGGCAATGTCGAGAAAATTATTTGCAAAGTTAAAAACCTATGTTTAAAAGTTAGTAAGTAGAGTGCTTCTTTATTTCTCGTCCTCATCGGTCTTAGTTCTAAAAGTTCCTTGTCTATTGCATTTGTTTTTGCTTGTGGATGATCCTGATCTGTGTCTTGTTTTGTCAGATGGCTTCTTTTCAGTTAATGCATGCTACCCATGGATTGGATGTCGAAGGGTTTCCTGAAGTGTTGCTGTATATGCTTCGGGAACTCGGATTTCGATATCTCCCAGAATATCTCGTGCATAGAGCCAATCTAGGGTTCGGTATGTATGAGTATCGGGCGCGCGTGTTTATTCAACCGCGTGAGTTTGATCCTCCCCATCAGCCGCGTTTCTTTAACGGCTATGGAGCAGAGTTAGAATCTGCTGTCCAAGATGCAGCTTATTCGGCGATGTGTCATCTTCGCCATGAGCTTCCGGGTCTCGCTGAGGGCCCTTTTTCGTTCTTTCCATCGCGGACTCCTATGGAGAACGTGATACCTCCTGAGGAGTTTACTCAAGAGCCTAATGTGGCAATAGCTCATCTGGGCCGCCTTGTCCGATCTTTGGACGTGGCATATCGTGCTCGTGGTTTCGAGACAAGACGATATCGCCACCGTCTCATTATTTCTCTTGAGTTGGCTCGACATCAAGGGAACTTTTTCACCCCACCGCCACACTTCTGGACCGGGGAAGGCATCTACTCGGTCTATGAAGGAGGTCCGTGGGCGTATCAATATCCGTCAGTGGGCGGGACAGAGCTTGGAGTTCATCCTGATGTTCTGCATCCGCAAATGGCTGTGGGTGGTGTTCGTCGCATCCCCACCGTCACTCCTCCGCATGGTCATGGAATTCCCTTGTTCCACACCATGGTTCCCTCTTCCCACCGACTTGGAGGCAATGGAGATTCGTCGTCATGAAGGATCTCCATATAGTCCATAAGCGGTGTTGTTCGATCTTAGTTCCTGTTTGGGTCGCAATTTTGGAATGTAAAGTTGATCCAAACCCTAATCCCTTAGATAGCTTTTGGAGGCATGTAAGCGGGTGTTGGTGGCTGCCAATTTTGGTACCTTGTGTATGTTTATCTCCCCTTTATGGTGATTTAAACCGCAGCCCCATGTAATGAACTATGTTGAACGTGTTAATACCCTAGTGTATTTTGTCAATCGTTCTTACATTCGTTCTATACTTCATTTTCCTCCTGAAAATGTGTATGAATCAATGTGACATGTTCATGAATGCCCTGTCTTACTATCGTGGAAAGTGTTATCTTTCAGCCTCTCGTGTTGTCATCTCATCGTGTTGTCGAATGGTTGCAACAGGATGGCTTCGGGAACACGTGGAGCCGGTCGTGCGCGCCGAGATCGTGACGAGGAGGAAGTGCCACCTCCTCCTCCCCAGCAACCTAGTGTTGCGGATCTTCTGGTAACGCAGAACCGGATTCTTGAACAGCTGGTGCGCAATCAGAGCCCAGGAGGTGGGCAAGTTCGTGGTGGTCTGGCTGATTTCCAGCGAACTCAACCAGCCATTTTCGATCGGGCAGATGATCCCTTGGAAGCAGACAACTGGATTCGCACTATTGAAAGAAAACTCCAGCTGGCTCAATGTGCAGAAGCCGATAAAGTCAGTTTTGCTTCTCATTTCCTTGAAGGTGCTGCTGCAGATTGGTGGGATAATTTCCTCGCCATGCAAGCTCCTGGTCATGTCGTCACCTGGGCAGAGTTCCGGACTGGGTTTCGGGCATTCCATATTCCTGCCGGTGTCATGACCTTAAAGAAGGAAGAATTCCGCGATCTTCGTCAAGGTCGGAAGTCGGTGTTGGAGTTCCTTCGTGAATTCAATCATCTAGCTCGTTATGCTCAGCGGGATGTATCCACAGATGAGGATAAAGTGGAAAAGTTTATGGGGAAGTTGAATGAGGATATGCAAGCCAAGCTCGCTGCTGTTGATATAAACAATTTCCAGCATCTAGTAGATAAAGCTGTTAAGGTGGAAGCCAAGGAGTTAGCCTTGGATAGATCTCGCAAGCGCGAAAGGGAGATGCAGAAGTCTGCGGCAGGTAGCTCGCAAAAACCCCGGGTGTGGCAGTCAACACCACCCCGTCCAGTTGGATCGTACCCGCAAAAGTTGCAGGGTTTCGTTCCCCGTCCTCAGCAACAAGGGTGTCCAACCACGTCCTCAAGGAGGGCAACCGCAGTCTTCTTTTGACCTGAGTAAGGTTCAGTGCTTCAACTGCGGAGGTATGGGACATTTTGCAAGCCGTTGCCTTCAGCCGCGCACAGGGCACGCCTTTGCCCCTAAGGTGCAGCCAAAGGCAGGCAGGTGCAAGTTCTCAAGTTAGGGCTCCAGTTCCTAACAAAGCTCAAGCTGTTGGCCGTGGCAGGGTAAACCATGTCACTGCCGAGGAAGCTCAGGAAGCACCCGAGGTGGTTCTGGGTACGCTTTCCGTCAACTCAGCTCCTGCCCTAGTTCTCTTTGATTCCGGGGCATCTCATTCGTTTATATCTAGCAAATTTGCGCATGAGAATCATGTTCCGTCATCCGCATTGCATCGTCCTCTCATTGTCGCAACACCCGGCTCGGAGTTGAGGACCGAGCTTGTTTGTGAGGGTGTTAAGCTACAGATTAGTGGAGAAGAATTCCTAGCCGATATGGTAGTTCTGGGGTCAGAAGGGCTAGACGTCATTCTGGGGATGAATTGGTTAATCCAGTACAAGGCAAAAATAGACTGTGCCGAAAGGTCAGTTTCTCTTGTTGCCAACTCTGGCAAGGAAGTGAAGTTTGTATCGCCATCCTTGTCAGGGCATCTCTTTGCCGCGTGGGACACTCATAGTCAAGGACTTGAGTCCGTTTCCGTGGTTTGTGATTATCCAGATGTTTTCCCAGAGGAATTACCTGGTATGCCTCCTGATCGAGCGGTTGAGTTTGTTATTGAACTCCCGCCGGGGACTGCTCCTGTTTCGAAGCGTCCATATCGGATACCCCCGAATGAGTTGTTAGAGATGAAGAAACAACTCAAAGAGCTTGAAGACAAGGGCTTCATTAGGCCTAGTTCCTCACCGTGGGGTTGTCCTGCCATGTTCGTGAAGAAGAAAGATTCGAGCTTGCGGATGGTAATTGATTACCGCCCCTTAAACGAGCTCACCGTGAAGAACAAGTATCCTCTTCCCCGAATTGATGATCTATTCGACCAATTATCCGGGGCATGTGTCTTCTCCAAGATCGACCTCAGGTTGGGTTACCACCAGATTAAAATCAGATCTGAAGACATTCCTAAAACCGCTTTTACCACTCGTTATGGGTCATACGAATATACCGTTATGTCCTTCGGGTTAACCAATGCTCCTTCCACGTTTATGCAACTCATGAATTCGGTATTCATGGAGTATCTTGATCAATTTGTGATCATCTTCATCGATGATATTCTCATCTATTCCAAGTCCGAACCGGAGCACGAAAACCATCTGAGGAAGGTGCTCGAAAAGCTCCGAGAACATCGGCTGTACGCAAAATTCTCCAAATGTGAATTCTGGAAATCCCGAGTGGAGTTTCTGGGTCATGTTCTTTCAGCAGAGGGTGTTGCTGTAGACCCGAGTAAAGTACAAGCCGTTCAAGAGTGGAAGCAACCCAAATCTGTTACCCAAATCCGTAGTTTTCTCGGATTGGCAGGTTATTACCGCCGGTTCATCGAGGGTTTTTCTTCTATAGCGAAAACCAATGACCGAATTGTTGAAGAAGGACAATAAGTTCATATGGTCAACCAAGTGCGAAGAGAGTTTCCAAAAGCTTAAGGAGAAGTTAACCACTGCTCCTGTGCTTATCCTTCCCGAATATCCACTCAGGCTTCGAAGTCTATTGTGATGCTTCCAGGAATGGGTTGGGGTGTGTGCTCATGCAAGAGGGTCGCGTGGTAGCGTATGCTTCACGTCAATTGCGTCCCCATGAAGCAAACTATCCCACTCATGACCTAGAGTTAGCAGCCGTAGTACATGCTCTCAAAATCTGGCGACACTATCTTATCGGTGCCCGTTGCGAAATCTTTTCGGATCATAAGAGTTTGAAGTATTTATTTACTCAACCCGATCTGAACCTTCGGCAACGGAGATGGCTCGAGCTCATCAAAGATTATGATGTGGGTTTAAATTATACCCCCGGCAAGGCTAACATCGTCGCCGATGCCCTTAGCCGGAAGGCTTATTGCAGCAATGCTTTAATCCTTGAGCATCAGCCACCACTTTATGTGGAATTCCAGCGGCTTAATCTTGAAATGGTTGAGCAGGGTTCCCTTGCTTTCTTAGAAGTGAAACCATCTTTAGAAGACCAGCTTAAAGCCGTTCAGGTCCAAAATGTTGGAATGCAGAGGATCCGGGAGAAGATAAGAGATGGCACTACTACTTGTTTCTCCGAAGATGAGAACGGAGTTCTCTGGTTTGGGAAGCGCCTTGTGGTGCCTAAAGATCAGCAGCTGAAGGAGTTAATTCTCCATGAAGCTCATAATTCTCCATTATCTCTTCATCCTGGTAGTACAAAAATGTACCAAGACCTTCGCCGCCGATTTTGGTGGACTCGGATGAAACGTGAAATTGCTCGTTTTGTAGCCGAGTGCGACGTATGTCGTCAAGTGAAGGCCGAACATCAGAAGCCAGCCGGCGTTCTCCAACCACTCCCTATTCCTGAGTGGAAATGGGAAGAAGTTGGAATGGATTTTGTGGTAGGTTTGCCGAAATCTCCAAAGAGCAACGACGCCATATGGGTGATCGTGGATCGCCTCTCCAAGGTAGCTCACTTCATTCCGGTGAAGACTACTCATAAAGTGAGTCAGTTAGCTGAGCTGTATATCTCTCGAATCGTTTGTCTCCATGGTGTCCCCGTGCGAATCGTTTCAGACCGAGGCACTCAATTCACCAATCGATTCTGGAAATGTCTGCACGAAGCTATGGGAACTTCGTTATCCTTTAGCACAGCTTTCCATCCTCAAACTGGAGGCCAAGTTGAGAGAACAAACCAAATCCTAGAAGATATGTTAAGATCTTGTGCTCTCACTTTCGGTTCCAATTGGGAGAAGTGCTTGCCATATGCAGAGTTTGCGTATAACAACAGCTACCAAGCAAGTCTTGGTATGGCACCTTTTGAACTGTTGTATGGCAGAAAATGCAGAACTCCCCTTAACTGGTCTGAGACCGGTGAAAAGCAATTCTTTGGACCGGATGCTATCAAGGAAGCCGAAGCACAAGTTCATCTTGTCCGACAGCGGCTTCGAGAAGCTCAATCCAGGCAAAAGAGTTATGCTGATCCTCGCCGCCGAGAAGTGGTGTTCCAAGTTGGGGATAGTGTTTACCTCAAGGTTACACCCTTCAAAGGTGTCCATCGCTTTGGCATAAAAGGCAAATTAGCTCCTCGGTATATCGGTCCATTTAGAGTGTTAGCCAAGCGAGGAGCCGTAGCTTACCAATTGGAGTTACCTCCCTCGCTATCCAAGGTACATGATGTCTTTCATGTATCTCAGTTGAAAGCATGTCATCGTGTCCCCGAGGTGAAGACCAATCCTGAAATCGAAGAGTTACGCGAAGACCTCACCTATCGGGAGTACCCCGTGCGTATTCTGGATGAATCGGAACGCACAACTCGTCGTCGTACCGTCAAGTTCTACAAAGTGCAATGGAAGAACCATACCGAAGAGGAAGCTACATGGGAGCGAGAAGATTGGCTCCAAGCTGAATTTCCTCTCTTGTTTGCCGAATCGTTAGAGATCTCGGGTCGAGATCTTTGTAAGGGGGGTAGGTTTTGTAAGACCCATGTTAATATAAATAAATAGAGTGTTGCTTTGTCTCATGCATACATGGCATCATTCATGCACAACCTTGCATAAACTTGAATAGTTTCTAGTAGGTTTTATAGAATACGTGTATATCTCCTTCTAAAAATTCAAGTGTCTCTTTTGAATCGGAAAGCAAACAGAGGAGAGAAGGGTTTAGATTTGGGGTTGTCTCGCAGCAGATGAATTTTTGAGGTGTTTCCAATTGGAATAGCTCCGTAAGTCTCTTGTCTACCTCTGTGCCAAATTTCATCCAATTCCGTTGAGTAGATCGAAATCTACGAACGTTTTATCGAGGGGCAGTCTGTTTTTTTGGCAAAATCGGAAGTTCCGATCCAGGGACCGGAACATCCGACTTTTCCCGAACCTCCAAATCTAGGGTGCCTCGGAACCTCCGGTTGGGTCGGAACCTCCGATCCAGGGACCGGAAGTTCCGGCTTTTTCCGAAGGTCCAAACCAAAGGTTCTCCCGGAACCTCCGGTTGGGTCGGAACTTCCGATCCAGGAACCGGAAGTTCCGGTTTTCCCCGAGCATCCAGAATAGGGGTAACTCCGGAACCTCCGGTAAAGTCGGAAGTTCCGGTTTTTCCCGAGTGAGTGACGTCGGAAGTTCCGGTCCGGTCGGAACATCCGATGTTCACATCGGAACTTCCGATCGAGCTGTCAACTTTGAGTTTTAAAGTGACACGTGCCGTCGCCGTGGGGGGGGGGTGCTGAGCGGTGGCACCTGCGTGGGATCTCCACCAGGGCACCCAGGATCACTTCCCCAAAGGCCTCCTCTCCCTTGTTTCCTCCTCCTCTTTCATTTCCTAGTTTTCTCCTCTTTTTCTTCCAAAAAAAACAGCACAAGGGAAGCTCCATCTCCATCATCTTCTTCAACTCCGGTGGCCAGCTCCGGCGAGCTAGCACCGCCACTCCGGTGACCCTCTTCCTCCTCCCTCTCTTCCCCTTTTTCTTCTTCAAGTTCCCTCCCCTTCTTCCTCACTTCTCTTTGTTCTTTTGTTCTTTTGTTAGCTCCAACCAAGTTCTAGGTTGCTTGTTCCAACAAGAAGAAGGATAGAGCAAGAGGAAGAAGGAGTGAAGTTGGCATTTGAGGTGTTAGGGCCAAATAGCTGTTGTTCTCTTCCAACCTTGGGGGTTTAGCAAAAAGGTTTATAGTTCATCTTGGCTCAAGTTACTATTTTCTAAACTTTACAAAGGGTTCCATTATTCATTTCAATTTTAAGGTTTCAATTACTTAGCCCAATCAATTAGCATGCTAGGAGGTAAATGTATTTCCCTTTTTCTCTAATCTCCAAATCCACATTGTTAACCTTAATATGAAATTCCAATTCAATGAATCATGCATTTAGTTACTAGGATGATTGCCTTAGCTTCTGAAATTGAAATAAAGCATAATTCTTAATGCAAAACCCTAGCATCCACCAAATGTTCTAGCATCTCATGCATATCATCCTCATCATGCATACATGCTGAAAGTTATTTATTTTATCGTTTCCTTGCCGATGTTTGTATGGTTTGCGACAGAGCCCGAGGAAGAAGAACCGCAAACGGTTGAGCTCCCTCAAGTCTCCGAATCCTACGACGAAGGCAAGCAGAGCTTGTTGCATCCTTTAATTTCTGTAGCAATGTATTGTGTGCAAATGCTTGTCTGAATTGGATACTGAAGTTGAGTTACTAGTATGCGTAAGGTGTATTCGTTGCGTTGAGAACGTCCTTAATGCCCTTTCAACTAAAATTGGTTAAGTGAGTTGGGAGAGCCGAGGGCGTACGCAATGGATACGGTTGGTGTTAATTGAAGTGTTGAAGTGACCCAGGGGTTTGGAGTAGGAAATTGAGATTGGTCACACACCAACCGCATGCCGGAGTGTTACTTCCCTGTCACGCGTAAACATTACCAAGAATTGATACCGGAATGGTTGAGGTAGAAATGTACTCGCCATGTCCTGGGTGATCAATTGTTGGTAATGATCCGAGAGTTGATTGAATGTCATGTGAATTGAATTTGATAGCCCCCGCGGATGTTAGCGGAATCGATACCGGGAATGTTTGAGGTAAGTCTCGATATCACTTGGAGCCTTGCAACCTCCAAGTGAAATGCACTCAACATGTCCAGGGTAGTCGTATTGCCGGTAGCGATCCAAGAGGTGGATTGAATTGAAATGGGTGTGGGCTACCCCAATGTGATGTCTCAATTGTCTTGAATGCTTGGTGTTCATGTAATTCCTGAAGTTCACTTCGATTCTTCTATTCCTAATTATACCATTGTTAGGTTGTTACCTTGATTATGTATTATTCCGATGGAATTGCATTCATGTTTAATTGCCGTTGAATTAGTATGCGTAGGACATTTAATCAAGCACGGTTAAGTCTTGCGAGTACTTTCGTACTCACCTAGGATATTCCTAGACTTTTGCAGGTGAGCCAACTGTTGCGGAATTTTATGATGAAGCTTAGCACAAATGGTTTCCTTGGTCCGCGTTCGACCCGTGGGCGTGGTTTGGTTGTTAAGCAGTGGTTGATGCACCACTGCGGGGCTTTTGGTTTATTTCCGCTGCATTGTACATATTTCAGTTGCAACTAAGTTTACGGTTATCGCCGACTGATACTTGTATAAAGTTCACTCAGTGGACAACTAGTGTTAAATAGTAATGTAGTGCTTGTTTTTGGTATTCGAGTTGTTATTCAGGCTGCCCATATGCAATGTGTGAATGTTATGAAGTATGTGGGCATGCCGTGGAGAATTACTGTTGTACCTCTTTTTACTACGTCGAGCAGGACTCGGTTGAGTGACCCGCTGGCTGTGATGCTATGCCGGCCAGGCAGGGTGTGGGTGGGTTCTACCGGGCCTTCGGGCGACCCACTAGCCCCCGGGCTAGGTTAGGGTGTGGGTGGAATCGCCGGGCTCCTCCGACCTTGTTCTGCGTGGTAGGATTTGGGAACGGCTTTAAACCTCCACCGGAATCTGGAATCTGTATGTGGTTCTGGGAAGATTGGTCGCTTCCGGCCGGCTCGCACGTGGCGAGTGTCGGATCGTTCCGTCTCGGTGCGTACGGCGCAGGTACCGTGCCACCGTAGAGGACGAGTCCTTCGGTCCTTAGCGACTTCGCGTTCCCCTAACCATATGTGGATTTTGGGTCCGTGACACCCCACCACTTGCTAATGTTATTGTCGGAGTTCGAGGCTTCGAATAAGTTGATTGGTGGTTGTTAACATATCCACCGAGGATGAGATATGTACATATTCTATAAGGTACAACTATATCATATTTAGGTTTAAACGAGATGGTGCGGGGATGATGATATGTATGCATGAATGCAAAGCAAATACCTATTTATCGTAAAGTGGGTATTACAACATCGCCGGTCTCACCGTCGGAGATCCCTGTTGGCCCTCCGGGACTAGCATCTTTCGAAGCTTGTCCATACTCTCCTCGTTGAGGAGGCGGGACTTGGGGAGAACGCCGGCGTCGGAGGGTGGCGAAGAGGCGCGGCGTCTTTCCTTCCTCGGCATGGTGGCGTTTGGCGTGGAAAAAAGAGGAAGAAGGTGCACAGGAAGGCAAGAGTACGCGCGGAGGCTAATGGCGCAAGGAAGAAGATGGTTTGCGTGCGCAAGCAAAGGGATAGAGGAGGCGTATGGGTGGTGAAGCATTTAAGGGAAAAGTGAATCCGAAAAGGCTGCGGTTCTTCGTGCGCCCTGCGAGCGTGGGGGACAGTTCGGTTTTCGTAACTGATTGCGCCCCTCCACAAGGTGCCAAATCCGGAGCACGTCCTCCCGCGCGGCGCACGTGCAGCGAGGCATTTTTGCCACGTGTTTCTTGGAATGGGCTGGCATCTTAGCCGGCCCACGAAGCGAAGGGCCCGCCCCCGGCCTTGTCCTTCTTCTGGGCCATTGTCCGCTGGCGGGCCCCGGGGGCTACTATCGGTGATATGGGGCCCAGGGTCCCCTAATCCGCTGGCCAAGGGGCTGAACCCGATGCCACATCACCAGTGGGCGGGAGGCTCGAGAAGATAAGCCCGGGGGTCTCCCCCGGGCACTATAGCCACACAACCGCCAGGAGGCATCCCGAGCCGCTCCCGAGCACTTTAAACATTCTGGGCCCCACCCGGATCGGAGGGTGCCTAGCATGCTGCGGAAACGGCTAAGTGGCACGCTCGGGGGACCCCGAACACCCCTCGGGGGTCCGTCCCCGAGCACCCATCGGGGGTCCGTCCCCGAGCGCGAGGACTCCGAGCACCCCTCGGGGGCCCGTCCCCGAGCGCGAGGACTCAGAGCACCCCTCGGGGGTCCGACCCCGAGGACCCCTCGAGGGTCCACCCCGGAGCAGTCGGGCCCCCTGGCCCCTCTCGGGGGTCTTCCTCGGGCGTACGTGGCAAGGCCACGTGGCAAGAGTCCCAGAGCTCCCCATACGGGACCCTCGTGGGGTCCTCCCACGTGGCCTAGCAGGAGCATTTAATGCTAGTTCAGCGCATTTAGTGCCGGTACACAGGCATGCGTGCCCTAAGCCCCATGCGGGCAGAATGACATTGTCAGAAACGTCTCTCCATCCCTGTGATATGACAGGCCCGGTCAACTCATCGGCCTGACAACCTTTTTGACTTTAGGGCGCGCCGCCGCGCACGCCCCATGCACCCCGCTGAGTTGTGGGGCCTGGATAGCGGGGACCGAAGCGGGAGGCTTGCGGAGGAAGCCTCTGTTGCCTAGCATCGGTACGTTGTGAGGACCCGTTTCCCAACCGAAGCATGTCAGAGGCTATTCCGCTACAGTGCTCGGCAACCACCACCGTGGGTCGCCATTCCCTAACCGTCATCAATAGCATGGCTACAGTATGTTCCTTTTCCGGCTATTGTGGTGACCCCCGGGTATATAAGGGGAGAACCAAGGCCATGAAGGGGGTTGGAGCAGTCACTACAAGAAATCCGTTAATCCATGACGGTTTTCTCGTGACGTTTCCATAAATCGTCACAGATATTCCTTAGGTGCAGCAGGCTTAATGTGACGGTGGTGTATTTATGACGGACAGACATGACCGTCATAGTTGTGAGATACTAATCCGTCACAGATAAGGCGGGAAGATAGAAAATATTGGGCGGGAGAGGCGGGCTGACAGGCGGGAGAGGCGGGCTTGGGCGGGACAACACACGCGGGAGATAAAAATCATTCTCTCCTCACCCCTATCTATTCACCCCCGCCGCCTCCCCGCACTCCACCCTCACCCCCATCCCTGCCGCCTCCCCCCACTCCACCCTCACCCCCACCCCCGCTGCCTCCCCCCACTCCACCCTCACTCCCATCCCCGCCGCCTCCCCCCACTCCACCCTCACCCCCACCCCCGTCGCCTCCCCCCACTCTACCCTCACCCCCGTCGCTCTCCCTCTCGGCTTCCGGCCTAGGGCTCGGTCCAGCCCCACTGGCCCGCCGCCCGATTGCCGCCTCCGGTCTTCTCTCACCACCGCCGGCCTCTCCTCTGTTCCGCCGCCGGCCTCCCCTCTGTTCCGCCGCCGGCCTCTCCTCCCGCCATGGCCGCCCTTGCCTTGGCTTCGCCGCCTCCTGCTTGGAGACCGCCCCGGTGCCTCGTCGCCGGTGGACGGCGGCGAGTTCACCGCGCCTGCAACCCCGACGACGAGGTGTCGCCCATGGTAAGTCTTCTAACTCCCTTCTTCTTTCCTTCTATTACCCCCATCCCCTTGCAACTTCCTCCCCTACCGCTGGCTCGCCGCCGTCCCCAACTCCGCCTCGCCGTCGACCCTTCCCCCTGCGCCGCCCTCCCCCTAAGCCGGCTCTCCCTCCGTCAATCTCCCCCCACCCACCCAACGCCACCCTCCCCTTGCAACTTCCTCCCCTGCTGCCGGCTCGCTGCCCGCCCAGCGACCCCGCCTCCCCCTCCTCTCCTCAACCTGCTGCTTTGTACCAGGTTTGAGGCCTTCCCTTCCCTCCCTGGCAAGGTCTATGTCGAGGAGGTAAGAGTTTCTTGGTTTTTTTAAGAAAAAAATCTTTTTTGGGTAAAGGTTAGTAGCTCTGGATTAGCCTTTCAAGAAATTCATGATGCCGCTCTTGATTACAAATTGCACACTTTTTTCCCTTGGGGAAGATAGTGCTATGTATATGGTTCCTGGGCTACTTTCTATAGTCTTTGTCTAGTTCTGATTACCGGCGGCGCTTGTTGGATTAGCTCATTTCACATTTCTTTTTTTTCGAGAAATTGCTTATTTTCACATTTTAGTGCATTAGTTAGTGAATTTCGTGTGAAAAGGTCAAATGAGTGGAGACAGCTCATTAAAATTGGATGCTTGGAGACAGCTTGCTTTGGAGGAAGGTATTTTTTTTTGGTCAACAAAGCCGCATATTCAGTATGAAATTCTATGTAGGATATAGCTTTTATTTACTAGTTTATTTGTTGTTGTGACAATGCAAGCTGCAGGCACCAGGCATTACTTCCGTGCTTGTATGGATTTGTATTCATCTCTGCATTTTCATCTTCGCAGTAATAATATACGTGGTGCCTAGTACAAGTATTGTTTACTCACTCTGTTTCCTTGTGCATTATAACTTGTCTCAGTAGCATTCCCATGTTTTCATGCAGAGGTGGTTGACTGGTTGTTCCTTCATGGGATTTCAGTTATACCATGCAGTTCTGTTTTAGTTTATTTGAGGTTTATTGCACCCCTGTAATAATATGTTTGCCTTTGATCAAACTTTGACCCAAGAAACAGCACTTCAGTTCATTTAGGTTCATGAAGCTCTATTTTAAGTCTATTAATGTAGATACGTTCTCTTCCTATCACTGTTTTTGTCCTTGGGTATATTCGTAACTGAACCTCTACAGAGTATAAACATGAACTCAGCTTTATACTAATGTTGGCTTACTACACTGGAAGCTAGTGTATGAATTTATTTGTCACTGAAGAATAGATTGCTAGCTTGGTCTTAATCGTTTTCTGCTTCCTATATGAATGCATTATCAGCTATTTAACTGAAGGAGCAGGTACTAACATTTGGTCATTAGCCAACTAATGTCCATGCTGATTTCTGAAGGAGCAGGTACTTTTTCCATTCTCTGTTGATGTTTTACCTAGCACTGAAAAGAACTAGATTTGAGAGAAGTATCATTTTTTGGATAAGAACATATACTGCACTTGATTCTGGCTGATTTGGTCTATTTGTTTCATAATTCTTTCATTCATATTTATATATTTATGTCCATCTACTGAACTGAAAGGACAGATATTTCATTTGGTTTAGTTCCATTTTATAATAGTTTGATCTGAGAAGAATTTAAAGAAGATTAATTTCTGATAAGAACAGATTCTATATTTGATCTTGGTTAATTTATTCAGGTGCTTTTACATCTGAAGCATTTGGTATTAGTTTCTATGTGTATGTAGTTTACATACATGTTTTTCGACAACTGATAAGAACAAGTTGCTGCCATGATGTCTATTCGGTTGCCTTAACATATATATAGAGATGTTTTTTTTCTGAAACTTGAGAAAGGTGCTAAGAAACCTGATAAGAACAGATTTTCTATACATGTTAAACCTGGATTAGCTGGATGATTACATGAAAGCTAATTCAGCTTAACAAACTCATGGTTGCCTAATTCACGGAGATTAGTCTGAACACAGATTGACTTATGGAACTCAATAGATTGATGCCTCGATTGGTTGCCTATTGCTGCCTTCATTTAGTTGCCTAAAGTTGGTTCACATGTTGCCTTAAAACTCTGGTGCCTTTGAAAAGAATTGTTCCATAGGTCAATACTGTTCTTATTGAATTTAGAATTAGTTCTCTAGGTTCATAAGGCTGATCTCCAAAATAAAACATTGCATCTCCCCAGGAGATGCAAACATTTTAATCCTAACCAAAATACCCTTTTGTAGCTCCTTTTCTTTGTGCAGGTTGGAGAATCAAGAATTGGAGAAGATGATGAAAAAAAAGGACTAAAGAGAAGAATGAAGACATTAACTTGATTTCTTTTTATTGTAGATATTTTGTAATACTCATAGTTTGTAATATTGAACCCTTTGTAAATCAAAATTATGAACTCCCGTATTTGTATTCGAATTTATGAGTATTCCTCTTTGAATTGATTTGTATTACTCATGTATATATGTACATATATATATGTGAATTGTTTATCAGATGTACATGTGTGCGATATGAATAAATTTTTTTAAAATTTCTCTCAAATCGATATGCATGAATGACATGTTTGACTGCCACGTCAGATCCACGTAGATGCCACGTCAGATCCACGTAGATGCCACGTCATGTAAATCCGTGACGGTTTAGTCCGTCACAGAGTTCCGGGCTTGGAGATCCACGTAGATGCCACGTAGGGCCAAGGGGACTGATCTATGATAGTTTACGACCGTCACGGATTGGAGAACATCTGTGACGGTATGGGGAAACCGTCATGGAAGGTGCCGCGGTCAATCTATGACGCGATATACATGACGGATTTTATAATCATCACGGATGCAAATCCGTGACGGTTTTGAACACATCTGTGACGGTTTCAAACCGTCATGGATTAACGGGTTTCTTGTAGTGAGTTTTAGGGTTCATAGAGTTCTACAAGCTTTGCACAAGCCGATTGTAACCAGACATCTATTCATCTATACACAGAAAAGCAAGACGTAGGGTTTTTACACCTAGAAGGTGGCCCAAACCTGGAAGAAACCACTGTGTCTCCATTTTCCTAAGTTTCCCGGTTATTCAAGATCTCTACAGCTCGTGTCTCTCTTCACTGCCCCCGGCCAAATCCCAAAGGGGGTCCACCCGGACCACCGCAGCCGGCATTCGTACGCCGACAGGTCCCGAGTCCTTTTGGTTGTTGTTCGTTTGTTGCCGTGCTTGACTTGTCTTTTGTAGCTGCTGAGGAGAAGGCCTCAAAGCTCGAAACAGAGCTTACGGCGATGAGGCTCCAAGTCCAGGAGCTGAGTTCCGTCGAGGACAGAGCCTCCAAGCTTCAAGAGCTGCTCAAAACGGAGAAGGCCTGCGTCCAGCACCTGGAGAAGGAGGCGGCAATCACGGACGGGATCCTAAGGCGGGCTCTGGAGGCTGTTGAGGCAACGAAAAAGAAGGCCACCGACTCCGAGGCCGGTAAGTATTTTGACTCGGGTGCCCGTTGGTCGGGGTCCGCTGGTTATTTTTCTTATGCCTTTGCTTTGCCTCTGTAGCTCTCCAATTCTGCTTCAAGAAGGCCACCGACTCGGTCGAGTCCCTGCAGATGGTGGGCCGCCTGGCCTGCAATGCCTTGTGGGAGAACCTGGTGTCAGACCACGTGGACATGGTGGCGGAGCGTCTTCAGCAGGTGCCGGATGAAGTGAAGCGTCAACTGTCAGATGCGACGCGATTCGAGGCCGTGCTGTCGCTCACTGTGGCGAAGTCCCATTATCCGTTGCTGGATATGGAAGCAATCGGAGAGGGTACGCCACCAGCGTCCTCGACGATGACATCCCGGAGTTGATGAAGGCGGTCGAGAGTACGGTGAACACCCTCATCGACCGCGCCGACCTGTAAAGAATATTTCACATATGTAGGTGAACTATCCGAGTGAATGTTGGCTTTTGTACCAGACTCGACTTTTCAAGTTTATCGGTTTCTTTCCTCTGTCACGTACTTGTTCATGCGTATGTCAATCCCTCATTTGTGCTCTTGCCGACCCGTTTTTAGCCTCCCTTCCATAGAGAATGCTTGTGCTTGTCTTGGTTGGATTGGACTCGGCGTAGAACCAAGTCACCAACGTTGCACGAGCGGCTACGTACGTGCCGACTGTGATAGTGTCGTAGGCCCTACTGGTACTTTGCCAACCGAAGGTACGCAACCTCGCGTGCTTCTTCGAGCTGATCAATGGTGTCTTGTCTTGCTTCCTCCGACTCGGCCTCAGAGTACGCGCGGACGCGTGGAGATCCATGGTCCAAGTCAGTCGGGAGCACGGCCTTGGCTCCAAAGACCAAGAAGAAAGGCGTGTACCCGGTTGACCAGTTGGGCATAGTGCGCAGACTCCAGAGTACCGAGGGTAATTCTGCTGCCCACTTGCCCGCGAATTTCTTCAGGCACTGGAAAATCCGAGGTTTAATGCCCTGCATAATTAGGCCATTGGACCGCCCAACCTGCCCGTTGGTACGTGGGTGTGCCACCGCGGTGAAGCTAAGGTCAATGTTGTAGTCATCACAGAACTCGAGGAAGGCGGCACCGGTGAACTGAGTGCCGTTATCTGTGATGATGCTGTTGGGGACACCAATGATATCCCGAAAGAACTCGGTGGCCCACTCGAAAGTAAGCGTGGCCACCGGTTTGGCTTCAATCCATTTGGTGAACTTATCGACGGCGACGAATAGGTGTGTATGGCCCCCGGGAGCTTTCTTGAGAGGACCGACCATGTCCAATCCCCAAACGGCGAAAAGCCAGGTGATCGGGATAGGCTGGAGTGCCTGAGTCGGCAAGTGTGTTTGTCGGGCGAAGTATTGACATCCCTCGCAAGTGCGGACAATGTGTTCGGCGTCGGAGACGGCAGTTGGCCAGTAAAAACTTTGTCGGAAGGCTTTACCGACCAAAGACTTTGGTGCCACGTGATGCCCGCAAACGCCCGAGTGAATGTCCTGCAGCAGCTGCGTGCCTTGGTCCTGAGATACGCACCACTGGAGGATGCCCGAGCTGCTCTTTTTACACAGTTCCCCGTTGACGACGACGTAACCTTTGTGATGAGGACATCTCCCACGCTATCATCCAAGGACCAATCACCCGTTCCCGTGCCCGACGACTTAATCATGAGGTGCGTTCGTTTCTTGCTATCCATAATTATGTGGCTAAGGATGGGATGCTACTTAATGGTGATATTTTGATTCTTAGGAACATGGGAGAAGCACCACTGGACCAGCCACAAGAGGATGAGGCGCCTGTTGGAAATATGCCCTAGAGGCAATAAATAAAGTTGTTATTTGTCATATTTCAAGTTCATGATAAAGTTTATTCTCCATGCTATAATTGTATTAATTGGAAACATTATTACTTGTGTGGTTATATAAACAACACCATGTCCCTAGTGATCCTCTAACACTAGCTTGTTGATTAATTGATGGTTAAGGTTTCCTAACCATGAACATGAGTTGTTAATTAATAACAAGGTCATATCATTAGGAGAATGATGTGATGGATAGACCCAAGTTGAGCGTAGCAATTTGATCGTGTCACTAAGTTTTATTTGCTTCAGCTATCATATGTTAAATGTTCTAGTCCTTCGACCATGAGATAATGCCACTCCCTAGTACCGGAAGAATGCTTTGAGGGCATCAACCATCACGCCGTAACAGGGTGATCATAAAGGTGTCTTTCAGGTATCTCGGAAAGTACTTGTTGGGTTGCATGTATCAAGAGTGGGATTTGTCCATCCACGTGACGGAGAGATATTCTCTGGGCCCACTCGGTAATGCACATTCGATATCGCTTGCAAGCAAGGGACTAAGGAGTTAGTCACAGAGGATGTTGTATTACGGAACGAGTAAAGAGTACTTACCAGGAAACGAGATTGAACTAGGTATGGTGATACCGACGATCAAATCTCGGGCAAGTAAAATATCGTGAGACAAAGGAATGGAACATTCGACATCGTGGTTCAACCGATAAATGATATTCGTTGAATATGTGGGAATCAATATGGACATCCATGGTCCCGCTATTGATTATTGATCGGAGAGGTGTCTCGATCATGTCCGCATATTCCCGAACCCGTAGGGTCACACACTTAAGGTTCGTTGATGCTAGGGTAGAGAATGAGATATTAATATGGTGAGACCGAAATTTTGTTCGGAGTCTCGGATGGGATCCAGGACGTCACGAGGAGCTCCGGAATGGTCCGGAGATACAATTTCATATATGGGAAAGTATTTTAGGGTTTCGGAAAGGTTCGGGATTTTTCCGGCAGAGTTCCGGAGAAGTTCTAGAAGGTTCCGGAGGGTTCTAGAGTAGGGCCCACTTATCCCGGAGGGGTCCACATGGACCAAGGGTACTGCATGAACAGTACACACGTGAATAGTGTCATGTGAACAGTAACCCCCCTTCCTAGATGGATAAGATCGATATCCCTTAAAAATAGGAGAGATAAGATAAAGGAAAAAGGGGGAACTTGGGAGGCAAGTTACTGTTCACGTACTGTTCACGTGAAACAGTACCGAGCCTATATAAAGGGGGGGAGGGCTGGGCGCAGTCCCCCCTTGAACCCTAGCCGCCAGCCCCTCCCTCTCTCCCATCTACTCCTCTCCCGCAGCTGCTTAGGCGAAGCCCTGCAGGAATTTCTCCACCACATCCACCACCACACCGTCGTGCTGCTGGAGATCTCATCTACCTCTCCACCTCACCTTGCTGGATCAAGAAGGAGGAGACGTCATCGAGCCGTACGTGTGCACATCTCGGAGGTGCCGCTCGTTGGGTGCTTGATCGGATTTGAACACGAGAAGATCCCTCTCGCGGCTGGGAGGTATAACCTAGCTGCGGGAGGCTGCGGGCTTCATCGACAACGGTCAAATTCTCCGCTGCGTTGACGTGTTCGTCGAGGGTATGTAAATATGATCTGTCTCTCATTGCAAGCTTCTTCTAGATTGGATCTTGGTTTTCTAGATTGGATCTAGGTTTTCGTTTGCATCTCGTAGGAAAATTTTTGTTTTCTATGCTACGAATCCCATCATGGCCTCCAGACGCGCTTGATCGGCGAGTTGCTTCTTCTTGGTACCGCCGAGCAACTCGGTGCGCTGAGTTCCTTATGCCGAGTGGCCACTTCATTCGGCGACCTGGCTCTCGGGTTAAACCGAGTCCTCTTCCCCCGTGGGTGTTCCCTGAACTCGGGCTTTGACAGGATCCAACTCGGCTGGACAATGCCGACTGGCCCAACTGGATACGGTGCCCAGGGATTGAAACCCCATGGAGGAAACTGTGGATAGCACGGGGGTGCGCATCCCCAATATGGAGAACCCGCTGTGAAATATGGTAGCTGAACGTGTGGGCCTTCTTGCCAGTACCCGGGACCACCAAAACCTAGTCGGGGAGGCGACCTAGGACGCTTAGTGTTTCTAAGCCGAGTGAACATGTTGTTGGACGCGTGCGAGGTATACTTATCCAATAGTTGTTTCACCGTCGGCTTTGGCTTTGCGACTCGCCCCTTTCCTTGCTTGACCTTCCAGACTCCGACTTCTGGATTTTTTGGTTTGATCATTCTTGGAGTAGCATCATCGTCAATGATGACGTTCTTCCCTTTTGTTGATTCGGCCTGATCTGACCGAATTAACACCTTCTTCCTCCCCAAGTCGATCACATTAATCGGAAAAGGATCGCTATCGAGTTTCATCTTGGTACTCTGAGCAAATGTCAATCGTCCGTCATTAATGGCCGACTGCACCTGTCGACGAAACACATTGCAGTCGTTAGTGGCATGAGAAAAAGAATTGTGCCACTTGCAATAAGCACATTTGCCCAAGTCATCTGCCGATGGAAATACATGTCCTTCCCTTACTCGGATCAGATTCCCTTGCAAGAGCATATCAAAATTTTTATCGCATTTGCTAACATCAAAAGTATACTTAATCTCATCTCTCTGAGTAGGTGTGGGTTTCAAAGCAGAGCATGCAAAAGGTTTCGACTTGGGCGCCTGAACCCACTCGGCTATGCATATATCGACATCGTCGTCACTAGCCGAGTCGTCATCATGTGCTACCACATTAACCGCAGGTTTTTCCTTGCTCTTGCTCTTATTATCTCCAAACCGGCTATACTGCTTAACTTCCTTAGCACGGTTCTCCAGTGCTACTGCTCTCTGCAAGACCTGGTTAATATCCGCAAACTTTTGACCTTCTAGCCTATCCCTAATATGAGCGAGCAAGCCTGAAAAAGCAAGGTCGGCTAGTGTCATACCCTAATTTTTCAAAACTTAGCTTACCAGCATAACCCTGCATTTAACCAGAACAGTTTCATCTAAACATACACTCATTGCACCGAAACCCACACACACGCACCCCTGTCAAATAAAACCCTAATACGACAAATACCATAAGACAACACACGCACCGTATACATCGGAGCACCCGTGGTACCTTACCATCAAGTAGCCCTAAGCCGAGGCAAAAGACTTCCCGAGAGATCCCACATTCCCTCCACCCCTTGCCACACCCCGGAACCCTCGTTCCAGCTTCCGACACCCCTTCGTCCTATTTAACCCATTTGTTGTCAAAACCCTCATCACGAGATCTACCACCTCTCGGCTTATCCAAAAATTCCAAGATAAATTGAGAGACAACCTAACAATATCCTTAACTCAATTATAACATAAAATAGTGGTGTCCAATACAAAAATATTTACATACGTAATTAATAAACCTTAGGATTAAAATCAGCTTTTAACTGCAGCCTATGGAAATAAGCTTCCAAAAATCCCCATAAAATTCTGCAGTGATCATTATAATTCTAGGAGTCCATATATGCAAAAACGTGGACACGTTCAGCTCAAAAATCTGGAATGAACCATATCGAACATCTAGGGCAAAAATCTACCGTTGCATCAACTCTTAAATGACCTCCTACCTAAAACCTACCAACCAGCTCTTGGAGTTTCCCCTCGATATTCCCGATAAACCTAAACCCATAAACTTCCCCTGGCAGCTCATACACAGTTATCTCCAGTAGGATTTCAAATCATGTCGAGCGTTGGCATTTGAGTAATGCAGAGGAAACCAACTTTTTTCGGTGCCAAACTTTCCTATTCTCTTGGACGTGTCTTTCCTGGCACCAGTGTCATGGTCATGCACATCAAATTCCATCAAAACTTTGTGGAAATTCATGCCACTCAAGAGGAGCATGGGCTGCATCCTGGCATTCAATTTTCTCCCTGTTCTTGTACTCAAACCGGTGCAAAACAACCCTATAGTCTTGGACACGTGCCTAGGACTCCCTTTGGCATGGTGGCGCGTGTCCGACTTCGCCAGGGCACCGCGGGACATTCCATGCCGCTCTGGACGCGCACCGGACTGGCACAGTGCGTGCCCGGCAGCCGTACCCGCACTGTTTGACGTCTCCTCCACGCCGCAGCATCACGCCAAGCACCACGACCCTGCCAAGCTATCCTCGAGCTTCGTGCCAACCAGATGAACCTCGGGAAACCGCCTCTTGGTACTGCTCCTCCACAGCAGCCGCTGCCAGGCATGCTCCGCCGTCGGGCTATAAAATGAGCTACCGAGCTCCCTCCTCTTCCCCAAGCCATCTCCCAGCTCACCCCTTCAAGCCCTAACTCCCCATCTCCACTCCGAGCTTGCACCTCACCCGAGCAAGCTCCACCCCGGCCTCAAACACCCGACCTTGATGCAGCTGCTCCTCCGCATCAAACCATAACGAGGAGCTCACCAAAAACCATAGTACCGCCGGCCTCAGACCACCCTAACCACCAGTCGCCAACTGCTTCAATCCCTACCCGCTGGAACCGTCGGCCGCCAACTGCCTCAACCGCCCGCCGCCGCAACCACTCTCCTGTCCGAGGAGCCGACCAGGACGGTCGGGTTCACACCCGGTCCAAGTGGAGGCAGGTAGGCTCCGCGCTCTTAGCACATGGGCCGAACGGTCAGGGCCCATGACTGAGTTAAATGGCTGTGCCTTTTTCCTTGCTGTCTTTGTGAATGGAAAGCGTAAATCCCTTTGAATTGGAAGCATATTCCTCCAAACCAGTTGATCCAGCACTGGCTTTTGTATGGTTCACCAAGTTTACTTTAATTCCGACCGGTTTTCCAACATTCAAAGCCGGTTCTGAAAGCATTAGAATAATTCCAAACTCTTAGCTCAAATGCATTTTCAAATTTAAATCTTTTAGTGTTGAAACAGTACAAGTTTAAAATGGAGTTATTATTTTCTCTTTTAGGGTTTAAATGCATATATATATACCAATTCCTAAAGTTCCAAAGTAAATCCTCTCTCCCTGCCCAATATACCTAAAGTATCTACAATGCTCAAAAGCTCCGAAAGCAAATGATTTTGAACTTGTAATCTTAATGGCCTCTCTTTTTCCTAACTTAAGGCACCGTCATTTTATGTGATATAGATGCATATACCCATGGTCTAAGTTATTTCTTGTGCCCGTAGACTTAAACCCTAAAACCCTGAAACCATACCACTAACTTAAACCCATATATACACTCTCTCCGATTTCCGCACAAAACTACCAATTGATTCAACAACTCCTCGTATGAAACGGCAATTGACCCTTCAAAACTCTAAAACCTTAACTCAACTTTGGTACCGCTATTCTCTCGTTGAGCATGCATAGTATTTGAGTTCGTTGGAATTGTTTATTTGCTTCTTATTCACCGATTTCCGACGTGTAGTTGACGGAGTGACGTACGTGCGTCAGAAGGACCCGGTATCACCACCACACTCGGATCAAGAACAAGAACTACAAGGCAAGCATTCCCACTTTGATCATGTTGAATCTCATATGTGTGAAAATTAATTATTTTGTTTACGAACTTTGCATGCTATGTAATTATCAACGGTATTTTATGTAGATTTAGCTATACCATATAGTTGCATGTGACTTAGGTTCGAATACCCGACCTTCGTAACCCTACGAATATTTAATCAGTTGTCCCACGACTGACAATATCATTAAGGCTATAGGCATTAGCCACGCTTAGCCCTGCCATAGATAAAAACTAAGTTTTGCCCAGGTTTTGCAAAAACCCCAGTGGAATACGGGAAACAAAACCCTCGGGTAGCTCGTGCTATCCGAGGTGGTTTTTGAAAGGAAAGTTAGTTAAAACCCCAAATAAAAGAGGAGATGATTTTGATTCGGGTGAGAATGATAAGAGATGTTCGGGGATGTAGAGCATCGGATGGAGCCATATTCGTACTGGATGACATGGGGTCAGAAAATGGAGTCTTACTCGAATCAATTAAGGACCGAGCCTAAGTGCCGCTAAACCGGTTCCTTACCGTACGTCCACATGTCCTTTATGGGAAGGACTTGGCTTAGTACCCCGGCAAGTATTAGGGTTTGGACCCGTGGGAAGTAGGAAGCATGTGCTAGGTGTTTAAAGTCCTAAAGATCCACCTACGCCGGGCGTTTGGGTGATGATGCGACACAAAGGTGGGGAGTCCCATTTTTTATCCGGGACGCAAAAGTTGGGTCAACCACCTAGCGGGTCCAACTCTAGTATGGAAGCGGGCGAAGGTCTCGTTGTAACCACCCTGCCAATACACTTCGTGTAGTATATCCATTAGCGCTCGGCAACAAGGGTGAATTTACATCTTGTGGGTAAAGCCGTACAACCTCTGTAGAGTGTTAAAAACTATTCGAATAGCCGCGTCCTCGGTCATGGACATGAACTGGCAAGGCCACACATTGGTTAGACTAAGTTTTGCTTCTGAAAACTTGGGGAAAAGGGATTAAGGACGTGGGCACGACGTGTCCACAGAGTGCAATTTATGCTACACGGCTGGTAGCAAGGAATTGCTGGAGGAGGAGCCTAGTCGTGCTATCCGGGATAACACGGGCTGGGCATGGAAATGATGAGACTCGCGGTACTATCCGGGATAGTGCAAGCTGAGCGTAGGGTAGAGAAGCTAGACATACTGCCCGGGGTAGCATGGTCTGAGCTATCTCGAGGATTGAAAGAAAAGAGGTAGCCGGGTCTACCTCAAGAGAAGTTCTTTTCACTTTAATTTAAATAGGTTTACCGAACTGCTTTTGAATCTACTATTCTTGTATTTAAATTAAGAACTTACTTTTCCACACAACAACCAACTTAGGATAGAGCTATTCCTCGATTTATTCCCCGCATGAAATATTGCCGTATACTCTCTCCTGTGGGGATAGCTTGCGAGTACATTCAATGTACTCACCTGGCTTGTTGATTTGGCCAGAAGAAGAAGAAGAATTCTGCTTCGACGAGGAAGATACCGACTTTGAGGGCTAGGGCTCTTTCCCAGTCAGTTGCCTGAGGGTTTGGCATATTGATGGGTCTATCTACGTAACTCTTATGTGTTTCCGCTGCAAGACTTTGAATTCGGCCAATAGGCCATGTTATGTTAAAGACTCTAAATGGCTTATATTGTAAAATATTCGGTAATGTATGACAACGTTATCAAGTTCTTGTGTGTGCCGGCTACTGATCCAGGGACTGGTACAGTAATCACAGGAGCGCATCCGGCCTTAAAACCGGGAGCGCCACAGCTTGGTATCAGAGCCATACTGACAGTAGGAAACCCTAGTTAGCCTGGCCGTTAGACGAAAATTAGGATATAAGTTATTTTTCCAGAAATTAAACAAATTGTCTAGGCTTAAGCTCTGATATTCACCTCCCCTCTAATATTCATCTTATCTTGACAAAAACTTCTGAACATCTAAACTCACCCCAATCTTGGTTTTAAAATTTGCGCAGATGGCAATCGAGAAATTTGGTGAAACCTGCGCTGCCACGACCGCTGGATTTCCTCGACTTCTTCGAGAAGCAATAGAACGCTGCAGAGGCATGGCCGTGCCAGAGTACCACATATACCAGGAAAAGATTTCAGAGAATATAACCGAGTATTGGGCCAAAGTCTTATATTCGGGACTAGGCGAGAAGACAACCGAGCTTATAATTTTACGGGACTTCGAAGCTGGTCTCACACCCAGGCCGTCCATCTGACAGCCTATAAGGCACTAATTCACCTCCGCCATGAGATCACGGAAATGGAGAATTTCAGAGCTACCAAATATTATCCTCAGTACCCAAGTCGAAGGTGTTCTGGTCATTCTCCATGAAGAAGTTGTAATCTCTTGGCGCCTTGACCTTCCAATATTGGCAAAATGTTCCCGGATCTCTGGATATCTTTACGTAATCTTCATGCAGCGCCTTCATGTCCTCCAAAATATTCTCCAACTCATCCTGCGGGAGCAAGTCTTCACCTGGAAGGAAAACATCTCGCCAGAGACCCATGCTCCGTGTAGATATTTTAGATGATGATGCCGAGAAGGTTAAGGATTTCTTCATCTGCTTTTGCTCCTTTCTTTCCTTCTCGCCGGTGCCGGCCCGTCTCTTCTTGCTTTTCTTCCTCCTGTGTAGCGGCTCAGGACTCTTGCCTGCCGCCATCGTTGCTTCCAATGTTCCGGCAAGTGTGGCGGGAGAGAAAATCTTCCCTCTGGGTTGATCCAGCGGGTCGCCTTGAGCCTCCGAGAGCCTTTCCGGTGGATCGTTCATGGGTTCCTCCCGCGCCTCCGGGGACTGCAACACCGGCTCCATGTGCTGGTCCCCGACAAGATGGTCTTCAAGGTCTTTAAACGTCGGAGTTGTTTGGCTGAGGCCCAAGGGAGATCGTCCGACCGATGGAGAGGGGTTGTTGGATGAGGGGGCCATGCGAGGAGATGGGGCCGTGCGAGGAGAGGCCGCTGCAGCTAAAATAATTTGGCTCTTCAGCCACTGGATGAAGTAGTTCTTGTACTGCCCTAGCCTTGTCAGTTCCTCTTCAGGTGGGACGGGGACTAACACGTCACTGTAGTCGTTGAGGACGACGTCCACCTGCACCTTCGCATGGTGCTCCCGCATAGGAACACAGTGCAGGATTGCCCCCTCCGGCGTTGGGAAAACCTAGCCGTGCGCAACCTTCACCTTCATGCCAGGAATCTACATCGTGAGTGTGCATCTAGTGGCTTCCTGCGAAACATAGGATAGATGTGCCATCCTCACCGTAGTCAGGACAATGAAATCATGATTTACTGTAATGACTCATTTTAGCGGACGAAACTTACGGTGATGCTGTCGATTTGATTCAGCGAGTCGGGTCGGCCTTCCGAGGCGGATGCGCAGCTACTCCACCCAGACAGCTGGATATCGGGGAGCATGGTCGGCCCGCCTTGCACTGCGAGCACTTGCATATGTACCCACGTCTGCTCGGCAATCTCCCGCATTTGCTCACGCAAATTCTCCATGTACTCCTGGCTGTCTCTCTTTGGGCGGCGGTGACCCTCGGGGTTTCGGGGAAACACTTTATCCCACTTAACGCCATCCCCGACGCCTACTATACGGCCCCGATGCTCCGGTTTCTATCGAGCCTTGGCCAGATCATCGTTCCACCTCGGGAAGCTCGTGACGGAGTCCTGTGAGCTTTCAGGCTGCTGGCTCAGCTCTGTCTGCAAGTTATATTACCTGATGAGAAGATAGCGTATTTGGATGCAACGTAACTAAGTAAGAAAAGACACTGAGTTGAGATGTTACCAGCCGGTTGGCCACCTCCTGGAGTTCCTTAGACTCTATAATTGGTGACCCCGTCACAGGGTTAGAGCTTGTGTGCGCCCTCATGTACTCCCTGGCGCCTGGCTCCTTGAGATGCGCGAAAGGAGGCGCTTTCCCAACCGCGGCTAGTTTGGCGTCCTCTATGGCCCACTTTGGCCTCTTCCCTAGGTATCCACGGATGCCGAGCTTGTGGTCTAACTTGTTCTTGGAGCAAAGCTCCTTCCCCCAGTGACTCTTCTCCTGGAATTCTAGACTCTTTATTTGAGCAACGAATTGCTCCCAGTCTTCCTTTTGTATCTTCGTCCATCTTTTACTAATTTTCGTATCCCAGTCGTCGTCCATGACTTTCTGTGTGTCGTATCGCCAAGTCTTCAGAGCCCTAGCCATGATGTGAAGGGCTTGTGCTTGGACTCTGTCCTTGTCGGCGGCAGGAATCTGGTACTTGTCCCATAGTTTCCTCAATAGAGCATCTCGGGTCGACTCAGACAACTGGCTGAACTCTTTGCATGTGATCTTCACTTGTTCGCGGACTATGCACCCGCAGGCGTTCCTGAAGGTCTGGGCGGCCTTCTGTGGACTCGCTGGAACATCTTTGACGTCGTCAACTCGAGTGACGATATACGTCTTGTCCGGCAACTGGTTGCCTTTTCTCCTTGTCTGAGACCTGGTTGGGGCCGGAGGCGCTACTTCCTCCTCGGGCGCCACGTCCTCTTCAGAACCTGACTCGGAGCCAGAGTCATCGCTGGAGGAGCTGGAGTCCGAGGCAGGTTGCTCTTGGCCAGCTGTGACGGCCACCTCGGGGGCATGTTCTTCGGCCGGCTCGGGGGCAGGTTCTTTGGCCATCTCGGAGGCAGCTTGCTTGGGTGCCTCCAGGGTTAGGGTGTCGATCGGTGCCGTCACGTCAAGGGGGGCCATGCTAGGCATCAACGGGCTCTAGTTCTCGGGTCGGCGACCCAGCGGGAGTAGTACTGGCGGCCATTTGACAACTGAGATGAAATCTTTGTGCTCTGTAATGATCTTAATCAGCAAGTATTGATCTTATCCTAAACACAGCAATCCCATCGATTAGACATTTACTTAGATAACGGAAGAGTTTATTTCCTTGATACCATATCAGAACAATGCAAACACAAAGAGTATCTCCCAACACTTGTTAGGTATATACAACAATTCCAATATATGTACACCAAAATTTCAGCATTCTCAATCTCAGCATATGATATACAAATATCTCAAGCTTACAAAACTAATGGAGATCATGGAGAGCTACTATGCCTTTATTCCTTCAAAACTAATGTAACTCAAATAATATTTGCTGCATTGTTATTCAGAAATCAGAACGCCCTTACATGGCAAGAAACCAACATTACATATCTTCAACTCAATGTGTACTTACATGGCAAGAAACCAATGTGTATATATTAAAATCGCATTTGCATAGCGCACAACAAAATCAAACAGAGACAGCTAGGCCTGACATATGGTTGACGTGAAAATGAGACAAGGACATAGAATTGGACACATGGTATAAAAGGAAGCAAACACTACTCAGCACTTCAAAATTGTTATTGGACTAGCTAGAAACTATACTCCGGTTTAATATATTAGAAACGGCACCGAAATTACATTCTATTAGCTTCATTACAAAATTCATATGCTCAACGACCTTGAACAATTTAACACGCACAATACTTCTACGCTTGAAGTCGAGCACATCATCTTCTAGGTGGCCACATGGCAAATTACATCAAGTCTTCACAAGAGCTTCAAGCATAAGACCAACACATGGATATGCCTTTCTGTTGTCTTCTCAAGTTGGAGGTCTTGCACCAGAGAGCAAAAGTGCACGTTTTGTTAGACAGGTATGTCGAAATCCTTATGTTCGTATTCCATACTTTGTCTTCCTTGGAAACCACCTGATTAATACTTGCAAGATGCAGACTCTGCTCCATATTTTCTCCTTCTAAAATCTAGCCTCTGCTAGTAGTATAATTATTTGTGGTTACTTCTATCTAGCTAGACTAGCATAACCTGATCCTTTAGAGAATTTAATTTGTATTTAGCTTTATGTATACATACATAGCATTGAAGCATGACATTTTGCATAGAAAACAAACATCACACTAACATTCTTAGTTGCTCATGTGCATATCCTTCATCAGAAGAATACTTGCATATTTGCTACTGCATAACCAAGCTATTCTTCATCTATTAGATGACAGTTGACTACTTGCTACTATTTGCATGATGGAAAAGGAACTAAATCCTAATTCTTTCCCACAAATGTTCTTCCTGGACATCCTCTAGTCTAATTCAGATGTCTAGACATGTAAACCTATATACACTTCTCTCTTTGCTAGAACTACCCTAATCTAGCCTATAACAAGGCCTACAATAAGATTAGAATGGAAAAATAGTAACATCCCATTACTATTTATTTAAGTAACTACATTAGAAAATGTAGAAGCAAAAAATCATTTCTCAAGTTCCTAGAAATGTTTTTCTTATAGCTTTAATATTTATTTACCATAAACATTAATAACATAGTAAATGCAGGTGGGATGAAGGTGCAGTAGCTCTGCTTGCAGAATACATGAAGGATTTCTACTTATATTTACTGCAGACATTTTCTTCTTTTGAGGACGAGTTAGGACCTGACAAGAGCTACCGTGTGTTTTATCTAAAAGAAGCGGCAAGTATTCTATTTGATCTCACCAAACTAGTTCACTGCATATAAATACACGCTTAAAAAAGTAATGTGCATCACCTTATAAGTATCTTATGATTGAGCAATCACCATTTAACTTTTTCATATATAGTAAGAAGGAATCAAAATTGTAAGAAGGAAGGAATCAAAATTGTAAGAAGGAAGGAATCAAAATTGTAAGAAGGAAGGAATCAAAATTGTAAGAAGGGATCACAATATATTATGATTGAGCATTGCCAAGACAGAATCACAATGATCTAGCTGTAGAAATGTTATGTTTTATTCTAATACAATTGTGTTGCTGACATAAAGTGCAAACATGAATATATGTTTATGTAAATAATTGAATGTTATGTAAACCTGTTCATGAAATTACAAACCAGAGAAATTAATTTAAACTCGATATGTTGGATATCAGAGTAAAAGCTACATGTTTCAAAGTTTCTCAGGGTTATAAAATAAAAACTCAGTAATGTTTTTATCTATAGTTATTTTAAATGGTATTTTCATTGGTCGCTACATTATTTAATCTTGTTCACTCAAAACACTTAGGTGTTGATTTTTGCGTGAAAGGCCTTATTTCCTAGTAAAACTTCTGATCTGTAGACCCAAATATAAGTAATGAAGTTTTATACCCTAATCTAGCCTATAACAAGGCCTACCCTGATCTGATATTAACAAGAGACTACCCTAATCTAGCCTATTCCTTGATAAAATCTTATACAAAAGGTTTAGATCTACCATAGGTATTTAAATCTAACAAGAACAAATGCTAAACTTGATATTTGTGTAGGTAACGATGGTGCTCTACCTTGAGGGTGCGGAGGGGGCGGCGGGGGCGGAGGGGGGCGGCGGCGGGGGCCTCGGGGCCGGAGGGCATGGAGGGGCCGGCGGGGTCGGAGGAGGCGCCGGAGGGGGTGGCGGGGCCGGAGGAGGCGCCGGTGGGGGCCTCGGGGCTGGAGGGCACGGAGGGGCTGGTGGGGCCGGAGGGGGGCGCCGAAGGGGGCGGTGGGGCCGGAGGGGGCGACGGCGAGGGCCGGAGGGGGGCGGCGGGGGCGTCGGGGCCGGCGGCGGGGGGCAGCGGAGCAGCCTGGCGGCGTCGGGGAGGGGAACCGTCTCGCTGCTGGTTCGAATGAACGCGCGGGACTTGGCGAAATTTTCGCCAAGCCCTGTGCGCGGTTTTAATACCAAGTATCTTACCACTGACGGGTGCCTCATAAAAGCCCGTCAGTGGAGGCTCATCAGTCAGCAGGGGGACTTTCCACTGACGGGCATCTCATAAACGCCCGTCAGTGGAGATCTGCAGCGCAGGTGGTTAGGGATACTTACCACTGACGGGCCCATGGTTTCCGCCCGTCAGTGGAGGTCAGTTGCGTTAGGGTTAGGGGTACTTACCACTGACGGGCCCATGGTTTCTGCCCGTCAGTGGAGGTCGGTTGCGTTAGGGTTAAGGTGCTTACCACTGACGGGCTCCTGTTTCGCGACCGTCAGTGGAGGTTTGGTTTTTTTGGGTTTTAGCTTTTTTTGTATATATTGTATATTCTTGGTTTTATTCTTGGCATATTGTATATATTGTTTTGGCTTATTGATTCATCAGTTCCTTTCTTTATTTAAATGTGATTATGTGCAAAGATAGTAAAGTTACTAACGAATACCATACCATTAATTTTTTTTCATACCACTCATATGTCTAACATACATACGTACACAAGTAGGATACACACAATATGATACACACAATATGATACACATGGCTAGGTTTCATCGTCTTCGACAATCTCCTCATGAATAGTGATCTTCTTGGTGGTATACGTTAGTCCTTCAGCGTGACTGCGTCTTATGTATGGCTCAGCATCCTTAGTAGCTTTACTCCTTTTGGTAGGGCGTTTATCAACAGCTTCTGGCTCGGAGTCCGGGTTGTCGAATTGGTCATAGTCCTCTTCGTCAACTACACCGTCGACTCCGACAACACTCCTTTTCCCTTTTCTGACGACATGGCGCTTCTTTTCCTTCGGGTCTTTTATGTAGAAGACTTGCGAGATCTGTTTAGCTAATACCCATGGCTCATCTTTGGCACTGATTGCTCTGACTTGTGTTGGGTCAATAGATGTTGGGGGAGGTAAAGTCACGGTAGTGAATTTGTCATCGTCGATATGGACATTTTTTGCCCATCTGACACGAAACATGGGGATCTTTGTGACGGTGTAGTCCAGTTCCCAGATCTCTTTGATAATGCCGTAGTATATTTCCTTACGGTTACCGGTTTTAGCCTCTATCGTCACCCCACTGTTCTGATACGTACTTTTTCTGTCTTGAGCCTCCGTATAGAATGTGTATCCGTTGATATCATATGCTTGAAATGTCAGGACCTTGCTCACAGGTTCTTGTGACAATATTTTGACCGTCTCTTTTTCATCATTTGTCGGAGGCCTTTCATACCAGTAGTTCTTTAGTCAGTTTGTGAACTTTGCGTTGTGCTCTTTCGAGAGCTACGCTTCTCCCTTTTTTAGGTTTTCTTTTTTTACCTTTACCATGTGCATCCAAAGATAGGGATGCACCACCGTAAGGTGTTGCAACACCACGAGATGTGCTCTGTCGTAGTCAGCTGATCTATTCGGTACCGAAGTATAGACATGTAAAGGCTTTTGTCCGCGTGCATGGCCTTCACCATCGAGCCTACCTGTGTGGCGCGAAAGAGGAACACCGATAGACTTTTGATCAGCCAAGTAATCCGTGCAGAACTCGACACACTCTTCGGCAACATAGCCTTGGATGATGCTACCTTTTCGGTTGTGACCTGTTACGAACGTAGCGCTTCACAACCCCATTGTACCTTTCCAAGGGGTATATGTTGTGTAGGAACACGGGACCTAGGTCCAGTATCTCCGGGACGATATGGATCATCAGATGTACCATGATATCGAAGAAGGCTGGAGGGAAGTACATCTCAAGTTCGCATAGTATGACAATGATCTTCTCCTGCAGTTTATGGCAACGCGTAACCGAGATCGACTTCTGTGAAATCATGTTGAAAAAGTTACAGAGATTCAAGATTGTCTTGCAAACCCCTGGCTCCATGAGACCTCTAATTATAACAGGAAGTATCTGCGTGATCATCACATGACAATCATGAGACTTCATACCAATTAGTCGGCGAGTCTTCATGTCAACTATTCTCCCGATATTTGCTGAGTAACCAGAAGAAACTTTGATACCTTGGAGGCACTCCAAAAAGCTAATGATCTCTTTTTTACTCAGGGTGTAACAAGCAGCAGGACAGTCCGTCTTGATTCTAATTGCACCCGTGCCCAACTTGGTCGTTTGCTTGGTTGCCCATAGCTTCTTTCTTATACCCAAGAATTCCATGTCAGCTCGTGCCTTCGGTCCATTTTT
>JAGXJF010003157.1:0-73640 GCA_019208055.1 Stipa capillata | reverse complement strand
AAGCCCACTCTTGACCAAGTGTGATACTTAGATCTTGCAGGTGTTTGGCCTCATAACAACTGTAGCATGTTCCTGTTTGCTCCTTCTTGTACCCACTTCTCCTCCTTGTTGCGATCACACTACGATGAGGAAGTGTCCCAATTTTGTGTCTGCAAGGGGCACGAAGCATGCCCTCTATGGTGAGTTTCTTCTTTGAGTCATTCGAGTACTACTAAGCTTATCTTCCTTTCACCGAAGAGCTTGTTGGCACCTTCCCTTCTTGAACATCTTAGAAAAAATCTTCTCACGAACAAGGATGACTGGTGTGCCTCTTCATCAAGTTCCTCTTCTTCATCCGTCACTCGAGTCATAACCTCGAACTATGTGCTTGCCTTCAAAGGTGATAGGGATCTTCTTGAGGCATGAGTTTGGAGGACCGCGAGCTCTTCCTTGTCTGGAAATTTGGCCCATCTTGAGCGTAATTATTCCAAGGACCTCAATGGGAGTCACAGTCTCTTGAAGTCGGAGACCCATCGTGTCTGATACGGGGGGAAGGTGAGCATCACGAAGTATTGTCCGCACATGGTGTAGAGGACTCGTAGCAATTTTCTTCAGGATGAAGAGGTCGTTGACCTTCCGGCTGCGCATCTAAAGAATAGCTTTATACTTGTCCTATATTGATGAGTGAACATGTCAATTCTTCACACCTCATTCTCGCAACCGTGGTGAGCTGTGATCGAGTTGCTTGGTTAGAACAATCCAGCTTGGCATTCTTGATGGAGAAAGTTCCCTTGTGGATCTCCATGAGCAGATGTTCCATATAGTCTTGGCGTCCTCAAGCATCCGGTTGAATTCATTTGGGCTCATGCGTGAATATGGCATTCATGTCTTGGGGCTTGATGTGGCATGTTCACAGTGAAGCAGCGCCCATCCCATGAGTCCACCTTCATTTAGCCTGCATAACCAGTCCAAAATATAGATATGCCATATGCTTTGGGCTAATGGACCAATACAAGTGCATAATCATTTTATGTGTATCGCAACGTAGCATAGTTTGGAACCCGCAATCCCCACATGCATCCGCTCACATTAGCTAGACATCCTATGACTCGAGGTTGGGTTAAAAAGCTAAGAAATGAGACTGACAAGACTCGCAATACCCAATTGAAAGGATCTAGACATATCGAGCAGGAATAGAGATGAAGGGATGAATATCAGAGGTTAACAAAAACTAAATCCCGAACGAGGTTCTACACAAGTATATCTATAACACTATGCAAACTAGCAATGTTAGTGTGGACAAAAACACGTAAGGAAACAAGTACAAGGTCAGCGTGGAGTGCAAGGGTAAACACATACAGTCACGTATAGAATGGAGAAACTAGACTTTTTATTGAAGTTCGCGGCCTTTGGTGAGGCTGACTACGTCTCCTTTTGAGGAAGATCAATGATCCAAAACCCGTGCACCCAAGTCCATGCTCTTTCTCAAGGCTTGCCACAATAGTGAAGCATTTCCTTCTCTATGTGGTTCAGCTCTTTACCTTGAGGTACAGGCGAATATCCAATCTTCACAAACTTTCTCTGGGTTCTTCCCAACTTAAAGACTCCCAAAGTGGACATCTTAACCTACTCTGGTAGGCCCAACCTCCATGAGTAATAAGAGGGGAGAACGTGGTCTTTGATTAGAGGTGCTACTACCCTCTTGAGATTCTCAGTGGAATTCAATCCAGACGAGTGCTCGATTTGTATCCTTTCAGAATTATTCTCACAAGAAGGCAAGAGAGAGGAGAGCAAGACATGCAACACATGGATTATGAGGGATTGGACAAGTAAGGATTAGCCTCACACCTAGAGGGGTTAGTGGCTATAACTTAGGTTGCCCTAAAAATATCTAGCCGTTACTCACAAAGGAAACTTGCTAGAGTATCTAAGACAACCACACCTCGGAGGTTCTGGAGTGTGAACACACAACTAGTTTTGGAGGAAAGCACTGCTTTAAGGATGACAGCTCAAACGTGCTCAGAGAGACTTTCAAAACCTCCACACATGAAAAAAAGAGTCTCTGGAGAGTCTGGACCGAAAAAGAGCCAGAGGTTCCTAAACGAAATAACCCTTCTTTCCAGAACACAAATTCACTCGAAGGTTCCGGAGATCCACAGGTCTGGGAGGATTTGGATAGGCAAAATAGAGCCGAACTGGTTCCTGCAGAGGTTCAGACCATGAAGATCCACGCCAAAAAGATGAAAGACACTAGGACAGAGCTCTGAATAGACACGTGTATTTTATCTCGAGATCTTCGGATGAACTTTCCCCAGAGGTTCGGACGAACAAGCTCAGGGCTTCGGTACCGGAAAGCTTTGTGATGCACTCGGAGTGTCCGGGCAACCACCAACTCTCGAAACGTTTCCACAACACTACATGGAAAACAATTCTGGAGGCACGAGTGCTTATTAATGTGGAACTTCGATGAGTTCGGAAATGCACCTTCACTGCGAAGGTTCCGGGTGTGAAAAATGGATTCTCTGGAGGACAGAAAACTCCTTTTCTTATACTCAAGTTTGCGATGATTAGACTTCACGAGACGTGGTATAGATCTAGGACAGTAGGAACTATCAACTTGAACAGAAGCTCTGAACACGTTTTGGAATACTCTGGAAAATCATCGTTCGGAGGTTCCAGGTCAGCACGTATCATCGATGGACCATACTCCTCAACATACGTCGAACATTCTGGTCTCGACTGGTCCGTACATTCCAGATGACTAGCATTTGAACTTTTCTGTAGAATTTTCCAAAGAACTGCTATTAAGGAAAGAATTTTAACACTTAGCAAAGCTATCTCCTTCCATGCTGTTGAATAGCTCCCCATTTTTAGTACGGCTGTCACATACATCGTCAATGTGGTCATGTCCGTCTAAAACTCTAAACCTGTCTCAACAAATCGATTTCTGTCGTCTAATGTTTTAAATATTTTAAGGGTCATCAAGCTTCCAACTTTGCCTGAGGACCTGAAAACCTAATCAACACTTGATAGGGTGCACATATTAATCCCTTATCATTTAGTGTTGCGTTGGTCGATTAATCATCATAAACGCCACTTAGGGGCACAGATGCCTTTTAGTCATTGCATTGCTATCTATGTTGCTAGTAATTTTTAATGATGTAAGGGGCCAAGGTTCTTTTATTTAAACAAACAAAAATTAAGTTTGTAGTTGCAAGTAATCTTTCATACTACGGTGACAAAAAATATCCACTCAAGTTATGGGTCCTTGTGTAGTGTCCCTCAACTGAGAATTATGTATAGAGGACCATCACTCTCCAAAAAACTTAATGTTTGAAGAATGTGCCTATTAATCCAACATCTATGGATCAAAAGAGTGCATCAATGTTGTAGCTATGACTGTGACAAAGATTGTCACATGTTGTCTTGTGCTTATGCTGATGGATGAATTATTAAAAAAAAAAAAAAAAAAAAAAAAAGAAATGGCATACTTTGTTTCTTCCAAGTGCCAATACATTTAAAGATCCTGACATAGAGGAAGGAGTTTATTTAAAGATTCTATGTAGTAAAATCCTTTGTATTATACATGATGAAATGCTAAAAGAATAAATTTTTACCTCTCCTAGGAGTATAGAAGATAGTTTTTTGAAACCTACTTTTAGAGAAGTGGGGTGTCGGGTGAAGATCGGTAGTTATTATCTTGAAGTTTTTGTGGTGTCTTGGTGCAATGTAGAGCGTGCACAGGTGTAGTCCTCTACCATGCCTAGACTCTCATATGATAATTTAACATTTGAGTAAGATTATGCCTATGTAATTAAAACTCCAATTAGCAGACTCATCCATAACGATAGTGGTAGTATACGTGATGATGATAGTACGTATTCTGTATGATACGACGAACGAACTTATCACGTATATGAATTTATGTAGAGACGCGTAGGGGTACCCTAGATACCCGGGATGATATATGCCTCGGAATAGGGACTCTAGTTGATAAGAAAACCGCACCCGCAGGTATCCGGTACTCCTTAAACAGGAACGTATTTCAAATCCCTAACACATGTTAAGGACATGACTCCTACTTCGGAGACGAGTGTGTATCCAATTGTACAATATGGGTATACCCTCTATAACGAGTACCTGAGACCATACCGTGGAAGGCATCGCATATGAATCTTGGATACGGCATGTGGAAAGCCCAAACTGAAGACTCCGATCAAAGTTAGAAGGATGAAGTATCGACCTCACAATCCCCGCTCCAACTTTAGTAAGATCAGTCTAGATTAGCCATGACCAGCCTTAGTACGTTGCTAGAGAATCAATATAGACTCACAGGACGTATTGTTATTATGCGTTCCCGGAGGCCACGAACAGGCTGTATGAATCCATTTTCGACAAACCAATTCGTATTGGCACTAGGACGGTAATCGTACGCTTGACCCCTAACTGCCCTTTTTTCTCCATGAATTATGTAAGATTAGACAGTGGTTTTTAACTATCATCAAAGCAGGACGACCCGTGAGCTGTGTGTTATGGGTTCTCTATTGTCAATTCCAACGAATCACCGTTTGGTGTCTCTGCCACGAAACTATGGCAAATATTCCGGCTTCTCAGACGAGGAGGGGTTTATATGACAACCTCACCCCTTTGTAGGAAGAATCAGGACCTGAGGAACGATCGAGTTTATAACTTGACGATGCTCTCACCCTGACGTGATTACAAGACAAATGTATATTGAAGTTTGTTGATGGCGAGTACGCCAGGAGATATAGAGTCGATCTTCAATCTCATGACTACCAGGGTGGGGGGTGATGGGGGAATTGCACGAGCAATGTGACCCTTGTCGGTATCACCAGCAATTTCTGACCACCTATATGTGGGCGAGGGTGTTTACCAGAGTCACCACGTCACCGGCAGATCCCGTGATGGCTCTTGACAAACACGACTTCAGCGATCGAGGGTTACCACCAGTGCAGTCTCACACTCAGGAACAAAACGAAAGAGAGTTAGGTAGAAGAAGGAAAGAGGAAAACAGGAAAACAACCCGAAAGAATTACGAAAAGAAAGGAAGCACAGTAGCAGAAAAGAGGGAGCAGGGAAGAAAAGGAAGACAAGTAAGCAAAAGGACTGAAGAAAGAAGGAGGAAAAAACAAAAAAAATAAAGAATGGGAAAAAGAGGAAGGAAGGCAGGTTAGTAAAAACGGAAGGGAAAGGAGCAGGACGAGAGGCAAGAGGACAAGGGGAAATTAAAGGAGGAGGACAGGAGCAGAGACAAGATAGGGTTTAAAAAGTAGGGAAGATAAAAAGTTAAAAGGAAAAATGAGAAGAAGAGGAAAGGAAAGATAAGAGATAAAGTAGAAAAGAAGACAAGGAAAGGAAGGGGGATGAAGGGAAGAAGAGGAGGGAGAAAAATGGGAAAGAAAAAAAGAAAGAAGGACATGTTTGAGTTACAAGATTGGCTCTATTTTATTTCTTGTATGTCTTGTAAACTCTAAGCTTCGATGACATGAATGTTTATCCTTTAATCTTGTTGCTCCGTGGAATGGTTATGTGTTTTTCTTCATTTTTTATATATGTCATGCCATGCTTATGTCATCATCATGTCGTCGTGCATAGTTCTGTATGTCATATGCTAATTTATACACTATGCATGTCTACAGATCCTAAGATATAACGGGAGCTCTCACACCTCACCTCAATATGTGCATTTGCATTCAAACTCAAATTCAAATAGTACACATCTTTATATATCAAACACCCTAACAACACTCTTATATTCAAAATCAAGCTCTAATCATGTTGTCATCAATCACCAAACGAAGGAGATTAAAAGTGCATCTTTGCCCCCTAAGTGGATTTTGATGATTAATGAAAAAATGATTTAGAGGCTAATGTGTGCATCAAGTGTGATTAGGTGTTCAGTCCCAAAAGCTATGATAAAACCACATTGATGAGCACTAACAAGTTCTAAGAAAAGATGGCTAGAAGAAATAAAGATTAAGGATAATTTTCTAGCTCTTTTAGTGGTTCGAGGTATCACATTGAGTTCAAGAAAGTCGTACTATTAAGGAGGGTTGAAATCTAGAAGCTCGTGATAGTACATTGCTAGAGCTCAGCTAGGAATCAATATTCCAAATCCAAGGAGGCCCTTGAAAACTCTTCATACATCCTTTTTCGGGAAATGTCAGAACATCTGAGTTTCACCTCTTTATGAAGAGTTAGAGAACTCGGAGACTCCAAGTTGCCCTTTTGTATGTTTTTCTAGATCTTGAAACTCCGAGGTTCTCCTAGAAACAAGTAAGTCCTTTTGCCCTGAATGTCAGAGCTGTCAAAATATTCCAGAGCCTCTGAGAATCTATTCTGGACTTATCCTTGAAATCTCAGAATATCCGACTCAGAATGTTGAAACCTTTGAGAATACATTATGTCTATTCTCTGTTGAGATCCTTTGAAATCTCGGAGGCTCCAAGTGCAAACTCAAAACCTTCAGGAATCAATTGTATTGATGCCTCTCTGAGATCCTTCAAAATCCCTAAGGGTTTGGGTTCTAAGTCAGAACCTCCGACTTCCACTTCTGTCCGCTGTGCTCTGTAAGTTGGAACCTCCAAAGTCATATCGGAAGTTCCAATATCATTTTATGGAAGGTCAAAGTAGTCGTTAATTTGAAGTGTCGAACCTCCGAGTTCCATCATGAAAGTTCTGAGTTCTTTCTAGGTTTTGAAGGGTTTGCTATATAAATCCTAAGCCTCTTGCACTTCCAACTCTTTACTATTCGAATTTCTATTATGACATTTCTAGTAAGGGCCTTGCACAGGAAAAGCTGATGCATCTACTCTACTAGGTACCATCCCACATTTCCTCAAATCCAAGCTTCCATCCTTGAGAAGAAATCTTTCAGAGAGAGAGAAACATTTTAAGTGAAATAAGGTGACTAGAAATGAAAGATTTGAAAACCTTCACATCCCGCAGATAGCTTTGTATCAGCATCCTTCAAGAAAATTGAAAACATTTATTCTTCTTTAGTTTGATCACCCACCTCCTATAAAGGATATCATCTTCAATTTCACTGTCATCTATATCAGGAAATCCAAATGCAGTATCGTCCATTCTTCATCTGATGAACTAGACAAGGTATCATAATTTTATAGGTATAGAAAATGCAACATGTAGGTGCCCTTGCATGTCATCCGTTCTCTTGTCTCCATCTTGTGCAGGAAAAGTACAGGGTCTATTGGATGCAACCGATTTTGGGTGCTAGATGAGATGAGCAGAGCAGATGATGACGAAGGGTATTTCACTCCATGGCAAACCCATGTAGTATATCCTTACAGAATACCATCGCATCTCAATGGGTTTTAACATCATCATAATTCCTTGTTGACTTATTTGCACAACGAGCACATAGACAAAGAATCTTACCACCTGTCGAACATTACAGAATGCAGAAGAAAGGATTGTTCCACCCCATTTTTGTACTGTTCACTGGTTCTTGATTTGCTCATCCAACTCTTATCCATCATGATTAATTGTTGTTCTGAAGCAACGAAATGAAGAAAAAAATTATCAATGCTTTGGTAAACCATTGCTTCCTATAATAATGCCCAGTTGTTAAAAATAATGAATAATCAATAAGGTTTAACTATTATCAGTTAAATCGCCACAAACAAAAGGAAAATTTCGTTCATATCCCTTCTTCCTTTCTTACAGCTGAAACACACCGAGATTTGTAATCAGGAGTGAGCATGCAAAACACGAGGCCACACAAACATAATTACTGAGTTGAAGTGAAGGTTGAACAAACAGAACACTAGATTTGAGATCACAAGTTTGGAACAAATAAAAAGTTTCTATGCCCAGGTACAATTCCATCCTGACTAACTCTGTTCTAGCACCACCGATGCAACTTTTCTTTGATGACTACTTTTATCTTTCTTTTGGCTGAGGTAAGTACTATTCTAAACTACGTTGTTCTCACATTAAAAAATGGCAATTAAAATCCATGACATGTAAAGTAATTTCCCTCAATTACTCAAACATGTAAAGAAATTGGCCTGTAGCTATGTGATGGGAGATTGACAAATGCAATATGCGAGTTGAATAAACTGTTAAAAAATAACTAAGGAGGTGAGACAACACCAACACAGTCAAGAACAAAAATGATCAAGCGCCAACTAAGAAAAACAGGAAGGAAAAATAAGAGCAAGATCAATCCTTCTGTGTTCAGCACTTACGCTGCTCAGATTTGTTTTACACAAAACCTAAATCCCGTGCATTATGAATATGTATTGGAGTTGCTTACGGCTGTACTAAGAAGAAATGCATGTACCGCCAGCTATGTACGTTAGTATGATTCTCGCTGCATGTTCTAGATTGTTATTTTGAAGGAGAAAATCTTCCATATACTACCTATGAATTTTATAAGAAAGGAGAACTCTACCTGGATCTGGAACAATTGATTCTTCCTTGGGTGAATTGTCGTCAGTGGCAGGTAATTTTATTTGTGGCCAGAAAATCAGCGACAAATAATGGATCTGATGCATAGAAGCTTGGAGGAACGTTAATGGGGCAGCTAGTCTTCCAAGAAAATGACGAAAAAAAAATCAGCTGCAGCTGGGTGGCGGCGGATACCGAGCAAGTTCGTTGGGTAAGACGGAAGGAAAGGATAAGGAGACCTGGAGCAATCAGGAATTCTCTATATTGACAGCTGTTGAAGATAATAGAAGTAATAGTTGTAATTTATTCGTAATGATGGTTGGTCCACGTTAGTTTGCTCCTTCCTTTACTTGATGCAGGTTGTGGGTTCGATTCAGCATCAGCCCTTCTTGTAAGATTTAAACCGAATAATATGCTCCCCATGTATTATGTCGTCTGTACAGCAAGTGCTTCGACAATCAAGCGGCGATTTCAAAAACGTCTTTATAATTGCCTCTACGCGAAACAGAAAACAGACGTAACAGTAACATGCACTTTAATGGTGGATGCTAAGCGGCTCAAACAAATGCCATTAGGCTCCCCAGAGATGAGTATGAAAGACACAATTGAAGACGCCTCTATTAAAACGTCGATGCGAGCCAGTTCTCTTCTAGTGTGATGGGAAGGACTCGGCCGCGACACCAGTTGCAAACCCTAGCACCTCCACCGTGTGTTGTCGGGCTCGACCCATGGAGAGAGCAGCGTCTCAAACAGATGTTATATTAGGCTCTACAGAAATGAGTCTGAAAGACACAATTCAAGACGCCTCTACTAAAACGTTGGTACAAGCTAGTTCTTTTGTAGTGATGGCAACAGAGCACAGGTCTTATCGCACATGGTTTAGAATAAACCATAACCGATGTGAACATCATACATGGTCGCCACATCACACTCATATACGATGTGCCTCGACCAAATGGCTCGTGTGCGATATGCCTCACATCGCACACAGTTGTCCATAAAAGCCCGTGTGCAATGAGGTAGCATGCATTGGTGACGGTTTTTCCTGGGTGACCGTGTGTGATATCATATCACTTAAATTAGTACCGACTTCGACCTAAATCATTCAGTTCGAGTGCACGCGGCGGCGGATTGTTGGCGGTGTGGCGTGTGGCGGCTAATTGGAGGGACGGTGGGCGGCGGCTGCGGCCGCGGTAGCGGAGGCGGCTGGTGGGCCGGGGCAGCTGTGAACACGTGGAGATGGTATTTAGTTTCAATTAACATATGTTGTATATTTTGTTTTAATTAATGGTTCATAACTTACGTTATAGGTATGTAAATCCCATATTAATGTTGCAATCTCATATTTAGTTTCAATGCTTCATAATCTAATTATTGTTTCTCATATTTAATTTCTTATATTTAGTTTGAATTGCACATTCACCTCGTCGCGTAACCCTATTCGTCCCCCATTTGAAAGAGCCTGTTCCTAAATATGCATGTGCATATTGATGAATGCACTCTTTTGAATTGTCCATGCTTTTTGGACAGTCCGAGAATGTGTAGTTTGGGTTTTTTTCCATGCCAAGTATAGATTCCAGATATAATTTTGGTAGCATCTCCCTGTTGTTCTCCGGATACACACCCCTCTTGGCATGCTGCCGAGATATGTATTTGGAGAATAGCGGGGATGTGCTGCCGAAATTTTATCTAGAATTTGTACTTGGCACAGAACAACCCAAACTACACATTCTTAGGTGGGGTTTATGACCTATCTTTACCTATGTACCCCTAGCTACGCCTAGCTTTACCTATGCATGCCGTAAACAGTTTATCACTGTCACTTATGATTTACATGTACATGTGTAATTCTATTCCATATGTTTTTTAATCCGAGAATTAATTGTTATTCTTGTGACTAATCACTTGTATGTAGATGGATTGATGTTCGATGTCCGAGAGTTGCACAATTCGAGCATATATCAGTGGCGTCGTTGGTTTCATGAAAATCGCTGAGATAGACATGAAGAACAAGGGGGAATCATTGATTTTCTGTCCATACATTGATTGTGATAATTGTACACTATGGGAGAACCCAAGAGTGATCGATGAACATTTGTTTCAGAGGGGTTTCAAGACGGATATACATGTTGGACTAAACACGGTTAAGAGCCGGTCATGCATGAAGAAAATGAAGATGGTGCTATGCCAAACCCTTATGATGGCCAGCCTAGTGACGATTGTGATTCCCATAGCGATAACACTGCTATGCCAGATTTGCAAAAGATGATTCGTGATTTCAAGAGCAACCATGATGATGGTGAATACAGAGAGTTCATGGGCTTGATGGAAGACACCGAGAAACCATTGTATCCGAACTGCAAGGCAAAGCATTCCAAGTTGTCAGCAACACTTGGCCTCTTAAGATTAAAGGTAGAAAGCGGATGGTCAGACACGAGCTTCACAAGGTGTTGGTTCTTTTGGCAGACATACTTCTAGATGACAATAAGTTGCCAAAAATCATATACGAAACCAAGAAGGTGGTTACCCCATGGGACTGGAAGTACAGAAGATACACGCAAGTACGAACTACTGTATGCTGTATCATAATGAGTACAAGATTTGCGTTCATGCCCGGTATGCAAAGCTCCTCAATACAAGCATAAGTTAGCAAAAGACTTAGGACAAGGCCGATGATGAGATCAAGACGGGAGTCTCTAACAAGGTTGTATAGTACTTACCTGTAATTCCTTGGTTGAAGCATTTTTTTACAAACCCAAAGGAAGCGAAGCTGATGCGTTGGCATGCGGAGGGACGTAGGAATGACGGAAATATGAGACACCCAGCTGATGCGGCCTAGTGGAGCAGAAAAAAGAGCTAATGAAACAAGAGCTACTCGCCCAGTTTGTCGGCATGATGGAGGAAAGGCTAGCAAAAGAAAGAGTTATGTGGGAGGAGAGGTACAGAGCACAAGTGCTGCAAGCTCCTGCACACCCAAGTCCCGGTGCACGCAGGAGTAGCTGTGCATCAGCTCCCAGTGGGGTGAAGGCCTTCTTGATACAGTCAGGTCTCCTACCAAAACCATCATGGGGCCGACGAAGTGCAAACTACAAGTGCCAATAGCGCACAAGGCTTTTCCCTTGGTGGCATCTCACAGGTTGGTTCATCCGCCGGTTAAGGGAGCTACGGTGCACGATGTACCGATACAGCCAAGGTTTGTGAGGTGCACCGTCGATAAAGTCGAACTTGGCTTCCAGAGCTTCCTGCTCTTTCACATAAGTGAGGATGCCGAACACTAGACCTTGGGAGAGGCGGAGATGTCATTCATCTAGTACCCCAAGAAGGACATACTCCTCTATAGTTCACATTGCCACCGCCTACTGCTTCCCCACCATTGGCTCCTACATCTGAGCCGTTCTTCTCACCACAGCTCCTCATGAGCACGCGGTTCAAGCTGTCTTCCAACCCACCAGCTCAAGAGTCATCCAAGCTAGCACTGGTGCTTCCGACACCACTAAGTACCAGAAATGAAAGCCATTGCTACTCCCCTGAGACCTGGCGGCGACAGGTTTGTTTTGCCAAAGGCTACATTAACACTATATGAATCTATTTAAAGCAAGTGAGTCGAGCCTTCTCGTGTTATTCAAGAAGGAGCATTTCCTTCATGATTTTGATAATTATTGCACGGTGGGCTTTGAGGACATGTTCCTCCTCTTCAACCTGGATATGCTTGATGCCTCCCTCATGAGATGCTTCACATTGTAAGTAGTTTACAAAGAAATTTCACATTCAAGCAACTCTCTTTTGTTTCCTAAGTGATAACTCTTTTCTTTCCTATGCTTAGGCACATGATCACCGAATGCAAAGCACGGAAAGAACCGATGGGTTTTTCTTAGACCCACCATTGGTCTATAATTTTGTTGTCGAGGTGTCGATGGCTCAACAGAACAAAGATTTTATTCTACTTCCATACAAGCAGGAGTAAGTGTGTCTTTATACATAACTATACCTCCATTATCATCATTCCACATGGGTTTGTGATTTCTTTTTTGCAGCGAACATTGGATCTTAATTATCATCATACCTAGGTGGAGCTTGATTCCCTCCGTGTGTCATCTTAATTTGACCGTGTGCAATGTGCCTAGCATCGCACATGGTTTGGCAACCTGAACCATGTGCGATGTGCCCAGCATCGCACACGGAATGCAGGTTGTGACCATGTGCGATGTGGCCAATCATCACACATGGTTCAGAGAATATGACCGTGTGCGATGTGGTCAGTCATCGCACACGTTTCGTAGAGTCTGACTGTGTGCGATGTGGATATTAATCACACATGGACCTAAGGGCTTAACGGTATGCGATGTGCCTATCATCGCATACGGCTCTGGCACCTTGTATGATGTGCCCCTCACATTGCTGATTGACCAGTGATGATGGACGCTAGAACCGTATATGATGAACTTTTGTAATCATGAACGATAATCTATTCTGTAATAGTGTGGGAAGGACACCAGTTGCAAACCGTAGCACCTCTACCGTGATGTCGGGGCTCGACGCGTGGAGAGAGCACCGTCGGCGGCATCCCCATTGTGGAATGCATGAGGCAATAGCACTACCTCAGGTAACACTTTGCTGCACGAACATCACTGACGGGCACGAGGAGGCCCGTCACTGATTAGAGTAAACACTGACGGGCGAGTACGGGCCCGTCAGTAAATGTGATGCAGAAGGTGAGAGAGCCAACTTCTACTGACGGGCACAATAAACCCCCGTCAGTAGAAGTGGCAACAAAGGAGAAATTCGGCATCTCTACTGACATTGACCTTCGCTTACGGGCGAGCCTAAACCGCCCGTCAGTGAATGTAGAACTTCCACTGACGGGTAAACTAAGGCCCGTCAGTGGATGTTAACTCCAGAATAACCCTCGAGGGCATACTTATCACTGACGGTCGATCTTTTTGTGCCCGTCAGTGATAATCCTGCACTTTTATAAGTGAGGCCGCGCCAGCAACTGGCCGTTGAGCTCGCGCGCCTCAACACGGCCAGCTGCATGCTCCGGCAATTTGGTGGGGATTTCGGTAGGCTGCCGCTCTCCTTCCTTGTCCCCCTCCTCCCTCTCCTCCCTCCCTCCTCCTCTAGATCTAGATCATTAATTAATCCTCTCCTTCCTCCCTCCCTCCCTCCCTCCCTCTCCTCCTCCTTCCTCCCTCCCTCCCTCCTCCTCCTAGATATCTAGATCTCTTTTAACCCTCCTCCCTCCCTCCTCCCCCCTCCACCCATTTTCCCCTCTCTTAATTTCCTCCCATCCCCTCCTCTCTCTCCTTACCCTATTTCGAAGGCTAGCAAGCTCTCTTTGGTACGATGTAATACATGGAAGAAAATAATAAATTTTGTGTTTATTCTATTAATTTGAACTATAATTAATCAGTTTGTTGTTGAAGGGATTGATGGATCGAAGTTGGATGTACGGCGAAAGGGCAACACGGAGTTTCGTTGATACTCTGAATGAGTTTCTTGATGTGGCCGAGGAAGATAGGGAGAAAAAGGGTGCGAACAAGATGTGTTGTCCGTGTTTTGTATGCAAGAACACGATAATATTCAGGGAGAGAGGCATGTTGCAGCTACACTTGTTGACTAAAGGTTTCATGGAAGATTATACACGTTGGACAAGTCACGGCGAGGAGACAGAAATTTTAGCTACTCCTGAATGTTTAGAAGAAGAGGCCATACATGGAGACGCAGAAGAACATGAAGACCATATTTTTGAATGTAGGGATGACTTGACGGGAGAGGCGGGGAACAATTTGGCTGAAATGTTGAGGGACAGTCACATGGCGGGCCAAGTGGTCGAAGACCCCGAGGATGAAAGAGAGGTCGCAAAGTTTGCGAAACTGATGGAAGACTCGACAAAACCGCTGTATCCCACTTGCAATCCTGAGCACACGCGTCTGTCAGTCACACTAGAACTTCTAAGGATCAAGGCAGCCCACAACTGTCCGGACGCAAGCTTCGATGAGACACTGGCTTACCTTGCGATGGTTTATCCAAAGGAGAACGTGTTGCCTACGAGCACCGAGGAAGCCAAGAAGGTGGTCTACCCCCTTGGATTGGATGTAGAGAGACTCCACGCTTGTCGGAACGACTGCATTATTTATCGTAAGGAGTATACAGAGCTGCACAAATGTCCGATGTACAATACATCTCGATATAAGCGGGGAAGAAACCAAGATGATGACAAGGAAGAAGTGACAGTGGTGCCCCTGCAAAGGTTGTATGGTACCTTCCAATCCTCCCCCGTCTGAAGCGTTTATTCGGTAACAAGAAGGAGGCAAAGCTGATGCGTTGGCACGAAGAGGGGCGAAGAAAGGACGGGGTGCTGAGACACCTAGCTGATGCTTGTCAGTGGAGGGCAATCGACGCGGAATACCCAGATTTCGGTAGTGATCCGAGGAATATCAGATTTGGTATGAGTACGGACGGAATAATCCATTCGGTAACATGAGCAGCAGACACAGCACATGGCCCGTGGTTCTTTGGATCTACAACCTCCCTCCATGGTTGTGCATGAAGCGGAAGTACATGCACCTATCTATTCTCATTCAAGGGCCAAAACAACCTGGAATGGATCTTAACGTGTATCAACAGCTATTGAAGGATGAACTAGCTACGCTGTGGGAAGAAGGGGCTCAAGTTTGGGACGCGGACAGAGAAGAGTTCTTCACTCTGAAAGGCTTGTTGTTCACAACGGTGCAAGATTATCCTGCGTACGGGAAAAAACGCGTGTTAGTGCACCAAAGGATACGAAGCTTGTGTTAAGTGCATGGAAGAAACGACGAGTGTTTTCTTAGAGGGCTCTAGAAAAATCGTGTTCATGGGACACCGAATGTGGCTGACCATGAATGACCCATGGAGAGAGGACACGCAAAGGTTTGACGGAACAAAAGAACTCTGTCCCAAACCTCACGAGAAGACTGGACAAGAAATCTATGATCTCTTGAATGAAATGGACGTAGTTGAGCCAGGAAAAGGAAAGAAACAACCGCCGGTAAAGGGAGTTTGGAAAAGGAAATCTGTTTTCTGGGAATTGCCTTACTGGCCTCACCTAGACACACGTCACAGCATTGATGTAATGCATGTCAAGAAAAATGTCTGCGACAGCTTGCTTGGTCTCTTGCTCAACATTCCGGACAAGACAAAAGATGGGCCGAAGGCACGAGCAGACATGCAACACATGAATATAAGACCTGAGCTGTGGGCAACCAGAGAAACGACCAAGACGGGGAAGAATGGTATCAGAGTCAAGACCAGCTGTCCTGCTGCCTGCTACACTCTGAGTAGAGACGAGCTCCATAGCCTCTGCGAATGCCTCCATGGTGTCAAAGTTTCTTCGGGTTACTCCGCAAACATCCGAAAACTTGTTGACATGAAGACTCACCGACTGATTGGCAGAAGTCTCATGACTGCCACGTGATGATAACACAGATACTGCCTGTCACAATTAGAGGTATCATGGAGCTAGGTGTCCGCAAGACGATCACGGATCTTTGCAACTTCTTCAACACTATCTGTCAGAAGTCAATCACGGTGCAACACTGCCTGAAACTGAAGGCCGAGATCACTGTCATACTATGCGAACTTGAGATGTATTTCCCTCCAGCATTCTTCGATGTCATGGTACATCTCTTGATCCATATTGTCCCGGAGATACTGGACCTCGGTCCTGTGTTTTTACACAACATGTACCTGTTTGAAAGGCACAACAGGGTTATCAAGCGCTACGTTCGTAACAGAGCGCATCCGGAAGGTAACATCATCCAAGGTTATGCTACCGAAGAGGGCGTCGAGTTCTGCACGGATTACATACGTGATCAAAAACCTATAGGTGTTCTAGTTTCGCGGCACACCGGCAGGCTCGATGGTAAAGGTGCGATCCGGCATAAAAGTTTACACGTGTATCGATCGCAAAGATCAGATGACTACAACAGAGCACATTTCGTGGTGTTGTAACACTTGGCTGTGATCCGGCCTTATATTCAGATCCACATGAAACAGTTACGCGAAGCGAATCCGAAAAAAGGCACAGTTGCGCTCACGAAAGAGCATAACGCAAAGTTCTCCGGGTGGCTAAAGGACTATTGGTATGAAAGGGAGCCATCGAATGGAGAAGAAGAAACCGTCCGAATGTTGTCACAAGAACCCGATAGCAAAATCGTGACGTGACAATCGTATGATATCAACGGATACACATTCTACACCGAGGCTCAAGACCGGCGCAGTACGTACCAGAATTGCGGTGTAACGCAGGAGTCCAGAACTAGTCATCAGGGCAAGAAGTGTAGGTACTACGGCGTGATCGAAGAGATCGGGGAACTTGACTACACTGTGACCAAGATCCCCATGTTTTGTGCCAGATGGGCTAAAGACGTCAGAATCGAAGATATGAATACCAGTACCATGGTTATACCTCCACCGATCCCTATGGAGTCACGACAAGTCAAATCAATCAGTCCCAAGATGAGCCATGGGTATTAGCCAAACAACTCGCCCAAGTCTTCTACATAACAGACCCAAAGAATAAGAAGCGCGTTGTCGTGAGGAAAGGGAAAAAGAGTATTGTCGGAGTCGATGGTGTAGTTGACAAAGAGGACTACGACCAATTCAACGATCCGGACATAGAAGAAGAAGATGTCGATGATCGAACGAGCAAAAGGTGCAAAGGTACTCAGGATATGTGTCCCTACATAAGACGCACTCACGCCGAAGGACTGACGTATACCAGCAAGAAGATCAAAACTACTATTGAGAAGCATGTCAAAGATGACGAAATCTAGGATTTCGATCAATTCATAACAAACCTCAATGTGTAAATATCATTTTGATGAATTGAATGGTTAATATATTATATTTCGTGAAATAGCTAGGCATGTGTCGTACGTCGCATGTACTTTCATTGACGGGCAACATCTTAACGCACGCTCACTCGCTCGCTCGCCTTGGTTGGCGAGAGGCTAATGGAATGGCAACATCCGGTGGCCGGGGCGAGGCTCGGCGCCCCTCCTCGGTGCGCTGGTGGCGCTGCCAAGCGTCGGGGATGGATTGGTAGTTAATGGATTGACGAGACTAGACGAGAGCGCTGGGCTTTGGGCGCGAGGGGCGAGGCAGGGATTTGGTAGGAGGACCAGGCGCATGGTTTACGCTTCATCTCCCATGCATGCACAGACGAGACGGCGAGACAAAATGGCAGAGCACCGCTAGACGCTCCTAGAACATCAAGGAAACACTTAAAAAACTACACTGATGGGCCACAACGTCTCGACTGTCAGTGGAAGATCTTTCTCTGACGGGCATCATGTGAAGACCTGTCAGTGGAGGAAAATGAGTGCCCTATGTGAACAAACTTTCACTGACGGGCACCCTTTATACGCCCGTCAGTGAAAGTACTGCATGATACCAGTAATTGGAGATCTTATCCACTGACGGGCACGTGTATAGTACCCGTCAGTGGAAGTACTTCCACTGACGGCACTGTACATGCGCCCGTCAGTGAAGGTTTTACCGGGACTATAAAGAGGGGACTTCGTGAAATTTCACTCGTCATCGCGCGTTCCATTTTGAACCAGCCGTGAGCCCTACTTCCGCCGCCAGGCTGCCGCGCCGCGCCCGAGCCCCCGCGCCGCCAGCCGCCGCCCCGAGCTCCCGTGCGGCCGCCCCGAGCCCCCGCGCCGCTGATCGCTCTCCCGACCCCCCGTGCGGCTGCCCCGAGCCCCCGCGCCGCCGGCCGCCGCCCTGAGCCCTCGCGCCGCCTCCTCCTCGCTCAGTGCCCGCACCCACTGCATCCATCCCTTCCTCCCCTAGGTGATTATTATTGCTTGGATGGGTTGAAATGTACAAATGATTAATCTTGCATGAATGCATGATCTTGTGGTGATCTTGTGTAATTTAAACGCAATGAAAGTGATTCGATGCTTTGAAGGATCTAATGCACGAGTGTTTCTCTGTGTAATCTCTGTGTAATCTCTGGTTTTGGAACCGTTTGTAATAACCCTTTTTGCAGTAGTGTATGATTTGAAGAAATTTGGAATTAAACTCGATGCCTACATCAAGGGAGTGAGTGGTACCAAATCTGAAATAAGTGGTGTTCTCATGTTATTTAGAACTATTCGTCATTGAAATTATCTTTTTTCTTTCTTAATATGTGAGTTAAAGTTAATATGTGGGATTAGGATGGGTTAATTCGAAGCAGCTGGAGCCTTTGCTCACGATATGCCCTACCTGTTTGATGCCAGGCTAAGGAGTGGTGATGGGGCTAGGTATATAATTCAAGTTTCATGCTTGTCAAACTGGTGAAATGAACTAGTTCTTATCTTATCTCAGGAGATCATTGTCGGTGATCGCAGTTATATTGTTTTAGTAGCTCTTACTAAATATAAAGGTCTTATATGTGCTAACATAAGATATTGTAACTAGTAGTACGGTTGAGATCACCCTACGCTCTTCTTTTGAGGATGCTCCTATGGATATCTGTATTACTGAGTTAAAATCCTATTTGTTTCTACTGTGTTATCCTGTAATTTGGCTATTAAAGTAACATGCTATGGTTCCTTCCTAATCATGACTTTGTTCTTATGTTTGGGTATTCTATGGGCCTGTCCATGTATACTCCCTGGATATTCCCTGGATCGAGTTTGTTGGTTTTCTTTTTTTGTAAGAAAGGATCGAGTTTGTTGGAGCCAAGACAAAGAGAAGAGAAGAGAGAATGGAAAGAAAAGAAAACTAGAGCGAGCGAGTGCTCCAGTGCGTGCCAACTATATATAGGACTTGTGTAGTTATATTTTAGCGACCTAGAACATGCAAAATATCTTAAGGTCTGAAGTACCCCAGTAATCTTACCGAGATCATCTATATAATTTTGTCTTTAAACTCTATTTTCATTGCTAGTTACTTGTTTTGATACATGGTTTTTATTTTTCAAGTTTCTTAATATATCGGAAATGGACTCTTTGCCTACCCGGGAACTAGCCCGCGTAGATGATGACAGGGCGGCGCCACTAGACGTGGCGGCCCCTATTGATGACCCGCTCCTAACCGATTAAACAGCCCCCGAGCCGGCCAGTGAACCTACCGTCGAGCCGGAAAATGTACCTTCGGCACCTGCACCTCCCACGGCGCAAGATGAAGAGAATGCGTTTGGCTCGTCAGATGCTTCTCGGTCTAGCGAGTCAGGATCGGAGGAACAGGAGGCGCCGGAGCCGTCGTCAGCAGCAGAGAAGCCAAAGAGACGGTACAACCCTAGAGGTGGCAACCAGCTAACGAACGAGACATTTGTCGTCACTCGAGCCGGCATAACAGGTGTTCCTGCAAGTCCCGAGAAGGCTGCGAGGTCGTTCAGCAACACCTGCGGGTGCATTGTCCGCGAGCATGTCAGAATCACATGCTAGGACTTCAAAAAAATGACGGACGCCTAGAAAAAGTTCCTGTTCGACAAGCTCTGGGATAAGTACGCTATCCCAGAGGCTGACAAGGAAAGAGTGCAGCGGAAAGCCGACAGCATCATGTGTGCTGCGCTAAGGACATGGCGGTATGAAGCAACGAAGCTGCTAGACGCCGATTTTGAAACCGTAGTTAAAACTAAATGGCCGAAGATAGAACTCAAACACTGGGAGGAGTTCGTTGCCGACAAGAAGAGTGACGCATTCAAGGAGAAGAGTCGCCGGGGGAAGGAGCTGCGCGCGAAGAACAAATTCCCCCACCACCTTGGCAGCCGAGGTGTTCCAGGGAATAGACCGATTTGGGCCAAAGAGGACGCCGCGCTGATAGCGGCTGGCAAACCGGTTCCTTTCACCGATATCGAGCAGGAACGCGCCCAGATTTGGATGAGGGCACACACAGTTTCTGACCCAGCTACTGGGTCACCAATTATCACGGACCCCGAGCTTCAGGCGGTCTCCAAATGTTTGGTAAAAGCTAAACCCAATGTCTTCTTGAAATATACTATTGTGCTTTCAATATGCTAGTGGCCCATACCTTGTGCCGTTTCCCTTGCAGAGGCAGCTGTCCCAGCAGCTTGAGAGCTCCCAGGACTCCGTCCAGAGTGAGAGGTGGGAAGACCATCTCTCGAAGGCTCTAGGAACGAGGGAGAAGACAGGGCGTGTCTGAGGAATCGGGAGCGAGGCTATACGGGACGACGTCTTTCCTCAAGACCGCCAGGCTGCCCGCCAGAGGAAGAGAGGGAGGCAAACATCTCTTCTACAAGAGATGATAAGGGCAGCCCAGGAGGCTGGCAAGCTGGCGGCGCAAGAATTTTTAGAGTCCAGAGGCTACGACGCCGCCCGCGATGCATCTCGTCCACCTGTGCATCCTCATGGACATCAGGGCTCCTATCCTGCTGGATGGAGCAGCTGCGCCTCAGCCTCCGATGTCGCCCCCGAGTCACCAAGTCCCGTCGAAGACATCGCTGTAAGCTTCCTCGCCACCATGAATCGCTTGTATGAGGGCTCTAATTCACAGCATAGTGCAGATAACAATGGGTACCTTTATTATGCAGGGGCCTACGAAATGCCACCTCACTATCCCTTTGCCCGGCGTGAAGAAGACGGTTGCACATGGCCTAGTATTCCCAACAGTAGAGGGCGCGACATGCCACAATGTTGCTATACCTTCCCACATGGCGAGGGTGCAGGTGGACCGCGTCGTCGCCGAGTTCAGTGACGTCGCGGTCCCTGTCGCCCCTGAAGAGGATGTCATGAAGCTAGGAAACTGCAAGGGGTACTACATCCTGTGGCCGAAGAGCCAGATAACTATCCCCGGGGTGTCCTCTCCTGGTACGTCAGCCATCCCCTCTCCATCAAGCGGAGCCGGCGCGTCTCCTCTCTGCCTGTGCAATACGCTAGTTTTGTTCGATGATCGGGACGACGATCTTCCCGGGTAACAACACACGACGATCCTTCCGTCCCAGAAGGAGGAGACGGACTCGCCGCCCCATGAAAAGCACTCCAAGCATCACCATGACTCGAAGTCAGCAGGAAAGACGGTCTTATCTCCAAGCACGCTCAATGCCGCAGTGGGCGAAGCGTTGGCAGGAGGCAAGAGGGCCTCCTCTCCAGAGCCAGAGAGGAAAAGAAAAAGGGCACACAGACGGGGCGGCACCGCTGCGAAGGAGACAAGCAAGGAGAGCAAAAAAAAGGCCTTATCCTTCCAGACATCTACCAAAACTGTTAAGAATGATCGACGACTAGTGTACGAGGCAGGCAAGCCCTTACTCCCGGATGATGAGTTACAGAGGTTGCCCGCACAGATGAAACTTCTCCATGACACGATCATGATGAGGTCACGGAATCGGGACGATTATGAGCTACACTTTAAGGTCGAGGTGCCAAAAGATTTCGGTTTCTTCCTGGACAGTCATCATGACACCTTCGACATCAATTTTGAAGATATTTTTAATTTGTTCAACCTCTTCCGGCTCGACACCATGCTCGTCAGGCTGTGGGCGCTTTACCAAGCCTAAGAGTCTAGGCGTCTGCCCAACTGCGTCTTTGCAATACTGGATCCGGTCGTCATGAACGAGTACTATCTACGAGAAGCGACGCCGGTCCTAACAAATTTCATCACCGAGTCATTGATATTCCATAAGGACAAGGACTACGTGCTCATGCCCTACAACCCCCCGTAAGTTACTTACTACCGTCCCTAATTTGCTTTTTTTAAGCACGTATTCCCGTCTGTTTATATTCCTTCGTTATTTTTTACGCAGCGACCACTAGATCCTCATTGTCATCCACAAGCCTTCCAGAATGATATACTATTTTGATTCCCAAAGATGTGCCAAGCGGGACTACTCACAATTAAGGAAGTTCTGGAAGCCGCCTTTTGGGAATACAACTTGCGAGGGGGAGGAGCAGAAAGTAAGAGCAAGAAGCTGATCCACAAATTCAATTTCCCTTGCAGGCAATAGCCGGAAAATAGCGTTACATGTGGGTACTACGTCTGCACTCACATAGACGCGTTCGTCATATCCCACAACCCGCAATGGAGCCAGGATCAGTTCAATAACTTCATACACGACCTGGCCGACGATAAGTACGACTGGAGGAAGGACTTTGCCCGCATCCAGAAGACCTTCGCGTACGTTATCAACAACGAAGTCATCCGGCCAAGCGGTGATTTCTACGCGGGACTCCAATTACCCGCTTACCGCCGCACTGGAAGTACTAGCCAAGCGTCATAGACGTAGATCAGTAGGGCTAGTGAGAATAAACATTGTTAAATTCATTTGTTTGTCGTTTTAAATCGTTGTAAATTTGCTTGAATATACTTAATATGTGTGATATTCATTGCTATATTTATATATGCTTAATATTTGTGATGCTAATTGCTATATTTAGATATGAATACTAATTGCTTCATATTGCTATATTCAGATATGAATACTAATTGCTATATTCAGATATTCAGGTACTAATTACTTAATATTAGAAAAGAGTGTGATAACACTTTCTCTGACGGGCGCTTCCAATATGCCTGTCAGCGAAAACAGACACCGCTGACGGGCGGGCTCTTATCCCCCGTCAGTGAAAGTGGGCTCGAGATGCGGCCAGGGCAGCGCTGGACGGCTTTCCACTGACGGGCTCCGTGCACCCGTCAGTGAAACTATATATCTACTGACGGGCGGTGTGCCCGTCAGTAGAAGTTTTACTTCCACTGACAGAAGCTTGCTGACGGGCTCGAAACCCGTCAGAGATGTCCGTTTTGCGCCCGTCAGTGGTGCTGTTTCCTGAGGTAGTGGCAGTGAGTCTTGGCAACGTCTAGCTCTAGGTATTTTGGGGGCCAGAGAGATGAGCTGTGGCCGGGGAAGCAACGGCGAGATGCTATACCGTTGAAATCTCTAGTTTTTTCCCCTAAAGCAAAGCATGTTAACCAGCAGGGCCAGAGAGTACACAACTACACACACCAATATAGGAGAAAAGGCAAATCTAGCCCCCGGCCGAGTGGCAATGCCGCATTTGGCCCCCGGCCGGGGGCAAAGTCAGTTGTGGCCCCTTTCTCGCGCGCTGGACCCGCGATGGGCCGAAAATCGCGGCCCCCGCCCGCGACGACGCTCGGTCGCGGGTGAGGCCCGCGACACGACGCAAACACCAGGGGCCCTGGCGTTCGGGTGTGCCAGCGAACGCCAGAGTACTTGGCGTCCGGAAGGGCAAACGCCACTGGAAGTGGTGTTAGCTCTCGTAGTCACACGCCGTCGTGTGTGGCGTTAGCCACCGTCGCTCTGGAGGCCCGCGACGCTGGCGATCGCGGGCCCCGCCCGCGACCAGCACCCCGCGCGCCCGGCCTGCGACGACGCTCGGTCGCGGGTGAGGCCCGTGACACCATGCAAACGCCGGAGGCCGTGGCGTTTGGCCTACGCAAACGCCAGGGGCCCTGGCGTTCGGGTGTGCCAACGAACGCCAGAGTACTTGGCGTCCGGAAGGGCAAACGCCACTGAAAGTGGCGTTAGCTCTCGTAGTCACACGCCGTCGCGTGTGGCGTTAGCCACCGTGGGGCGGGGCCGCGGTCTTCGGCCCGTCGCGGGTCTAGGGCGCAAGAAAGGGCGTCGCGGGTCCAGAGCGCGAGAAAAGGGCCACAACTGACTTTGCCCCCGGCCGGGGGCCAAATGCGGCATTGCCACTCGGCCGGGGGCTAGATTTGCCTTTTCTCCCACCGATATACACGTCTGATCAAAAATCGTGTGAAGCGACAGTTCAGATATTGGGGTTTCTACCATGTGCGGAAAACGAGACATCAACACCAATCCACTACGCACTACGACTACTACCATGTGTTATCTGGCAATCAAATATGTATATTGCCTGTTTCAAAAAAAAAGTATATTGCCACCTTACGCAACCCTTTGGAAAAGCTTCCTCTATTCTTCAAATCAAGCGCTTACAGAACTACATGTTTACTTATAGATGCAATTAGATTTTTCTGTCTATAAATAACTGGTATTCTAATATATGGCTGCTGACCCTGGCCTTGCTGAGAAGCTTTGCCGCGCGTTTGCTGCCTTCCGTGTTCGACACACATTCCCGGGGTACTAGCTTAGCATAACTTTCAGCCCTCAGCGATGATCTTCTTGAGGCCCTATGAATTGCTATCACCTGCATTACTTTTTTGTTCAAATTAAGTACAAATCAGTGGATCAGTTGAACATGAGGTTTATACAACAGATGCACAAGATTAATTTGGTACCTTTTGCGTTTGCTTTTGACATTCGTCGAGGAAGATGGGTTGCTGTGCCAGTTCCGTTTCCTTTGGTTGATGAACCAGTTGTTGATCTGCTTTAGCTGTAGCCCTGTTTCTTGCACTAGCCGTGCCTTGTCTTCCTCCTGCACGAAAAAACAGGACAAATTTAGTTGTCGTATCTTGGGTCCAACACCAAACCTAATACATAATAGTGTCCAAATGGTATAGCAAAACAAAACAAGTGACCTAAAAATAAGGCGTGATGAACAGCATGGGCACACCAACAAGGAAACTTGCAGGACTCGGAGAAAGGCGCGAGATATGAAAACACGCATTGCTAAGCTGACATATGAACCTAACAAGCAACATAAGAAAGTTAATCGTTTTGGCATTGTCATTTACTGTTGGGTATGGCCACTTCGAATGAGACAGCCACCAAGATTTCAATGTAGAAGTCGTATCTCCTGGGAGCTTCCCTGCTCTTCGCTTGCGAAGAATTTCTTCTCTAATGTCAACCAGCTTCTCTTTGTAACCCTGTAATTTGCAAATGATAATTGGGTTTCATCAACATGTCCATTTATCTACAGGTGTGAAACAATGGTGAATTTCTGCTAAGTAATTATCAGAATCCATTCGCTAACCTGCTTGAGCTCATGCTTTAGCTCTTGACGAACACGTTCCATTAGGGACCGCTCACTTTCTGTGGGAAGGCCAAAGCCCCCCATAGAATCCGGTCCGTCCAAGCTTGGGTCATACATGTTAGCTTCGCTGTCCGCCTGATCATCTTCACCATCAGACATTGTTGCACCGGTGCCCTCACCAGGCGACACACCTGTCAATGCACTTCTAGTAAATACTCATGTTTTTTGTTTGATCGGTTAGTTTTGTTACACTTGCACACCTGACAAATGCGATAATCCTCTTGATTAACTTATATCGAACATTATGGTATTATATAGAGCAGAAGCATTGTTCAATTGTCCATATAGCATATATGCTTTAACTTAGCTTGATGTTTTGACAATACTCAATAACAGAAGTACTAAGAAAGCAACATATGGCTATGGTTATTGCCACAAAAAAAAACCGAAATAAATGGATAGTATCATGCGCATGGGCAGTGCTATTGTGGTGTGCATGCGGCAGATATGCTAACCACTACAGTGCTCATATTTTCAGAACATTTAATTCTAAACTAATCACGAGCGGAATAATGATGTGGGTCCAAGAATGCGCAATTTCCAGAGCTTTAGTTAACTCTTTTAAGATCATTGTGAAGAAAAGTTCAATGTATTACACCAAATACAAAACCTTATGGATAGCAATACCAGAGATGGACAAACTTTTGCCTTTACTTAGCAAGACAATTTCAAAACGAGAGACAACATATAGAACAAAATGATGGGAAGAGCATCACTTTCTAAACACAAAGGGGGTACTGCCACCCCCGTACTTTGAGATTCATATATGTGGTTTCTACACTATGCAACACCGCACACTCTGCAATGAACTAATCTATATATGCGTTGTGATAATCCATTTTCATGCAAGTTAGACATTGAAAATGAACTAATGTGTATCTACATTGTACTAATTCATTTTCATGTATGCTAGGGGTTGTAGATTTATTAAGGTGTGAAATAAGAGTGTGTTACAACGATGAGGATGTGGGTAGCAATTCCCCTGGGATAGAAACATATTTCTGTATCTAATATTGGCACAGAGAAGGCTTTAATAGTGCTTACAAAATTAAACATCGATGCATATAAGAAAATCTTTTTGAGAAAGTGAGATTACTTAAAATATTCAAAGTAAATTAAATCACATAATGTGAATACAAAATATGGCTGCTATGAAGTTCTAGTTGAACCAAACTAAATTTAGTTTACGATTCAAAACTATTGAGTTTGTGTCGAATATGTAACGTATTGGCCTTTGAGATGAATTAGAGCAAGTAATATATTTTAATTTGTGTGTAGATTACAGTATGGTAGGTTTTAGAGTCGGACTCTAGTACACCTAGGCCCTATATAATGAGGGGTCGTCACACACTGCAACCCGAGCAAAAAGGAATCGATGGAGCAGGGGGTGGTCAGACCGCCGGTCAAGGGCGACTAGACCGACCAGGGCCTGAGGCATCATGATTCGAAGGTGGCGATCAGACCGCTCAAAAGGAGCGGTTAGACCAGCCAGGGTCAGAAGCCGTGGTGGTGGTACAGGACGTGTCGGTCGAAGTCAAGCAATCAGACCGACAAGGGAGCGATCAGACCGGCTATGAATTCAGCGGGATTGACAAGCTTTGCAAAGCTCATATTGGTGGCCGTGTCAATCGATTAGTCCAAAGGCCTTGTTCTGTATGAACCTTATATTGCTATAATATGAGGGGGAGAGCGCCCAAAAAGGTCTCCCGAGATGTGGCTTCAACTGAATCTCATCAACAAACATCATGCCTTTAGCATTCTTGATCTTGCAAGTTTATCTCGATAGATCCAATGGCTGTGCACCTCAGGAGATTGGCCCATGTGGGCTAATTTCGTAACAAGTGGTAGTAAAGCCTAGGTGCCTGGATACAGATCTTAGGGCCTCACGGTTGCCAGTCATGGTTGGCGGGCTGGAATGCTAGTGTAAGCAGGCAGGCATAAGCAATGTGTGAGGGAGAGATTTGTTGGATTTAGTCCTACATCAGTTGTGGACAGAGACAGAACACGACTTATAAGAGTGAGCGTATCCCCTTCTATCAAACTATTCCTTTAGAGGGAGGGGTCCAAGACCTCTTATAAATCTATGTTGCTATATGGTTTGACCTAAGACGCAATGAGAGCTGGAACGCTAGTTTAGTAGGCCCTAAATTGCGCAACAAAAACACGTAAATATCATTGGACAAATAAAACACTACCATTGTAGATTTACGGTAACTAAAAGAAATGGGAAAGGACTTCACCTGTCAAACTCTGCAGATTTTGTTCTAGTTCCCAACAAGCCATCACTGCTTCCATAGCGTGAACACGGACATGCTGTTGTAGTTGTTCTTTGAACGAACAGAGCAGCAGGACATAGTGTGTCTAAGAAAACAAACAAACACAGGTTACTGAAATTTTATGATTGAATATAACGAAAGAATAAAACTGATAGGAAAAATATCTCACAAAATAAGTTCAACCAAAAGCAATGGAAGACAGGACTTGTGAAACGAGGATTTTAAATGGCCACAAATAACATAACAGGAGAAGAGATAACCAAACAAAAAAAATTGTGGTTATACATAAAAAGGAACATATATCTAGTGCAAACCATTTAGGTAAACATTCGAGGAGATAGTTTATCGAGTATTGCTTTATACTTAAAAAAATTTAGTTTAAACTCAAAACGAGTTAGGGGATACGAAAAAGAAACGTGCTATTTGAATAGTAACATTCTCAGGAATCCTCCAAAATTCCCTAAAACGTTTTAGATTTCTTATCATCAACAAAATAGATAGGACAAACATGGACTAGCCTCTGTGGCTTTTTTATTAAAGGAGAGACAACAATGAGCTGCCTGCGAAAGTCCAGGAATCGAACGCAGGTGGGCCGGGCATGCACTCACACACCTAGCCAACCGAGCGACTTGGTTCTCAGGATAAAATAACTAGATACCATACCTGAGAAAAACCAAAAAGTAAAGTTGTATGGTCCCAACTTCAGTAATACGGCCATGCTGAAGCATAATGATGCTTTATGCTACTGTGTATTATTACAAGGTGCAGCGGACCAGCCCAGGACATAGACAAGGAATCAAGAGAACTGACTAGGACCACTCCTTGGATGAAATCTTGTTTGTGTTTTTTATGCTAGGCACATTAAAAAATGTGAATTCTAAGTCGGTTACAATTAGATGGGTCCAAGAGTATACTGCATCATAGTTCTGGTCGTATGGCCTTGATACAATCAAGGACCTTCCTTATAAGTGGACAAAAACGAGATCAAACAAACAGCATTTGGGACCATTGTTGGCATATTGATGTTCTGGTCCTGTGCAAATGCAAACTACAAAGGGTGTTCGGACAGAAAAACGTCTGAACTCTGAAGCGCCACTAGTCCAATATACCGCAATCTTCAATGCGGATTAGGGACTGGGGCTTTCTCGAATGGACGCCCCTGCTCATACTCGACTCGGTGAATATTCATCAGTTATTTGAGATCAGTGAGGAGAACCTTCTCACACAGCAAGGCACTATATGGTATCCCGAAATAATGTAGTCCTATTAGACTTGAAAATACAATATAAACGTTGTGGGCAACGGCTATTAATATTCTCCTACCTATTCGAGCTACAAAATCAGTTATACCCATTTCCGTGGTTGCAACAGTAGGGAACAAAACAAAAAATTAAATGATGTTGGCCATCACACATTATTATCAGTGCAAATCATTTTTCTGCCAGGTATATAAGGTGTATTGGCTTTAACTAATAATTACTTCATTAGTATGTAATTTATGTGACATAAAATTAATGTCACTAGATTCGTATTCAAAAGTATTTATTTTTAATTGTGATTTAGTATCATATAAATTACATATTAATAGAGTAACGTCTGGTTAAATCCTTATCAAAATACGCTGGAGGTGGTATTGTCAAATGTGTTGTAACCCTCTGCACTTCCATTGATTGCCAAGACGATTAAATAACATGAGTTTAGCATTTAGCACGGCACCAGGGCGCGCACACAGGGAGGGAGAGTTTGAACGGAAATGTCCTAAAGCACCCATAGAAACGGGTGGACCTACACGTAAAACCCCTAGATCCCAGGCATACCCAACGCAGCAAGGGTGAATGGAACATTTTACCAACCTAGGCACTATCTTTGCCCCATGACTCCACCTATAACAGGAAACGGAAAGCCCCAACACCATTTATGGCGGTCAAGAGCGACGTATAACGCGCCCATATCGATCCACTGGAGAGAGAAGAGAAGAGGGGAACTAGTCCTACTTTGGAAAAGAAGAGACGAAGGACAGGGTCAATCGGAGAGGAGAGGGAGCCATGATCCATTCCCTCATGTATCGTGATGGGAAGGAACATCCCCTTCATTTCTCAACTATATGTTCGGTCTATCTCGAATCACGAGGATTCAGCAGAAAGAACTGCCTCAAATCGCCATTACCCACAAAAGTAAACAAGAAGTGATGTCTGAACGTAATCCATAAAAGGCAGCATAGAATCCCGTGTAATTCCTCACACCAACTTATTGGAAGATTGGTTCAATGAAAGGAGACTTCTTCAATATTTTCGTAGATCACAGCAGAAACATGGTCAAAACCATACTTGATTGCAAGCGCACGGAATTGCTAGCTAGAGGCCACTCGATCAAAACCAGGTTATTATTATTTAATTATAGATAAACACAACAAGAACGGCAAGATGAGGGAAATGACATTGTTGCAAGAGCAGAGAGCAAAAGGGCAAAAGAAGCTGCCCAAGTCTCAAACCAAGAAAAAAACATGAAGAAATGCTCTGGTTTCTCTTCTAGTACAATCCACAAACCGAAGGGGGAAACATGAAAACCTTCGTGATTTCCAATTGAATTCTCGTTTGAATTAGTCCGTACAATCTAAAGCGGAGTATGGAGTATAGAGAGAAGAAGAAGGAACGAACAAGCTTGCGAAATCCAAACAGGTCGCAACCTTTTGGCTTTTTAACCGCGTAATAAAGAACGCATCTCTTAGGCTTTCCCGTGGTTAAATTAAGCTAAACCCCACAAATCCCCTAATTAATCTCAGGCAGCCACCAATCCCAAGGCAATCCAAACAGCAATAGAGCGGGTGTACGACGAGAGAGAGAGAGAGAGGAGAGGCAGGTGCGTGCCGTGGCGTATCCTCACCATGAACTGGTCGAGCTCGCGGCCATCGTTTCCGGCGGCGAGGCCGGAGTACTTGGCGACGACGCCCTGCGACTGTGCGAGCTGCGCGTCGATGCGGGGGAGCTGGTCGACGGGCGTCGCGATGCGGAGGCACGCCACGTGCGCCGACAGCAGCTGCTCGTACAGCGGGTGCGCCAGTATCTCTGCCTTGCACCGCGCCGCTTCCGTCTCGGCCATGCCGCCTCCCCCGTCCATCGCCGCCACCGCATCCTCGACGCCCGCCGCCATCCACTGCACTCCCGCGGCCGCGGCGGCCACGGCCGCTGCCGCCGCCGCGGCCGACGGCGACGGCGACGAGTCCGACGTTGTCTGCAGGTGCAGGAAGCTCCCGTCGCCGTACCTCATCCACGCGGGCGCCCCACCACCTCCCGGCGCTCCTCCCCCGCTCGCCGCAGCCGCAGCAGCAGCCGCCGCGTCGTCCGCGCCGAGCGGCAGCATGGCCATCTCGTGCGAGAGGTGGCCGTGGAACGCCATGGCCTGATGGCCTCCCCGTCGCGCGCGGTAGCTTCCTCCTCCTCCTTATCGCTAAGGCCAGGAGGCTATGTGAATGGAGCCGTGGCGAGGGGCTATCTCGACGGCGTCGCCTAGGGAGTACAGAGTATGAGGTGCAGGAGAAGAGAGAGGAGGGGCTGGGTAGGCAAAAAGCCAAGCGGAGCGGAGAAAGGTACGCCTGCTTCCTTCCCTTCTATACTTTCTATGCTGACTCCATCCTTGAGAGAGAGGGAGTAGTACTGCTTCCTTCTCTTACCCTCCTCTCTCGCTCTCTCTTTGTCTTTATGCCTAGTGTGACTGCGCGAGTATAACTGCTGCTCCAGATAAAATAATCTTGTTTGGTGAAACCGTAAGGTTTAGAATTTCCATTTTGTGCTAATGTTGTTGTCATGGGAAGAAAATGACCTTGCCTCATGTGATTTTCCAATCCCAAACCAAAGCTTGTATACATCAGAATGTTTATAGCTCTAGCTAACAACCTGTCCATATCTAACCTTTCTATGTGAAATAATCCCAAGCGTATCTCATGAGTTTACCCGTTGTTGTCCGTGCAAATTAACAAACAAAGGCTCCGTTGCATCACAGGACTCTGGGAGGATTTTTTCAGAGAAAACTTCTTGAGGGCCTAAGTAGATTTCACACTTGGAGCCTATTTTAATTCGTCCTGTAACGATGGTGCAACGTGGAAGAAGAAAAATCTAGAGTCAGGAGTTCCATCTGTGTAGTTTTGGAAGAGTGGTTAGGGGAAACCAGCAAGGAGAGAGGGGCGTGTTTAATAAACGGGGTGGGGTTAGTTGGGTAGGGTCAGTGGATTAGTGATATAGCCATATAGCACCGGTGTGTTCTGATGACTGCTACAGGCTTGGAATTGCTAATGCGCGCGGTGCGAGTTGATTATTGGCGGGGACTGGTGCAATTAGCATGGTCAGAGCTTCCAGAAGAATCTTTTCTGAAGCCTGTATTTGTCTGACTCTCATTCCATTACCTATTGGTTTTTTTTCCTAATTGATTGACATGTTTGATACGTAGTTCTCTCTTCCCTGTTAGTTATTTTATGCTAATGTTTCCCGTGCGACGCGTTACATTGCACCAGATAGTGTTTGCTTGCTAGTGTAAGTTACAAGAGAGTTTTCTATTTTATACACAGCTCCTTTCTTATCCCATATTATATATTGCAGTTCAGTACTATGATATATTATTACTTTCTGATAGACTTATGGTAACTATTTGTGTGCATTTCATCATAACAAACTAAATCAGCTATGTTTCATATTTGTTTCAATTCAAATTTGTGCACGTCCTGTGAGTATGTCTATAGTGATGTGTGTACATATCTGTGAATTATACTGGATGGATCTAAAAAATTATATCATGAAAAAGGTAAATTATTACTAAGTGGGGTAGTATTTTGGACCAAAACATTGCACTAAGCTAAATATGGATATATGTACTAGACAATATCCATGAGAAGGCTAAAGCGAAAAAACATGGATACAAGCTATATATATCAATGAAAAAGGTGCGGGACGTAAATGTAGATAACTAGATAACATAGGATTATATATAGAAAAACGTTCGAATAACTAAGGTCCTGTTTGGTTGGGCTGTAGCTGTTGTAAAAGCTGCTGTTGGCTGACTGGTTGGGAAAGCTGCTGTGGCTGTTGGCACCTAAGCATGTGGGTTCAGAGTGTTTGGTTAGACTGTGGTTGTTGGCTGTATCTGAAGGAAATGTCTAAAATGTCTCTAGAGCTGAGAGTGTGTATGTGAGCTAATTTAGAGTTTATTTGTACGTACAAAATATATTCGATGTGTTTTCAGCCCGAATTAATACGGAACAATCATTTTTGACCTACAAATATAAATACAAATACTTGCTTAAATGAAATTACAAAAAGTAATAAATAAAAAGACACATATTAAAGAAAAAAAAGAAAACAAAAAGGGGGGCAGGGGGCATCGGCCACCCCATCCCCATTCCGCCGCCGCCTCCCCCTTGACGCCGCCGCCGCCGCCCAGGGCGCGTCGCCACCTCCGGCTCCGGCAACCGCCACCGGCCATCGGCCGCGGCCCTTCCCCCAGTCTCCTCGGCGTTGCCGCCTCCCCCAGTCTCCTTCTTTCCCGCGAGCTCCCTCTCTCTCTCTCCCATTTTCTTCTCCGTTTCGGTTGCTTCTCCTCTCCGCCACCGTTGTCGCCGCTCTTCCGGCCACCGCCTCCGCCGAGCTCCTTGCTGCTGAGCTCCTCCACCTCGACCCGGAGCTCACCTCAGCGCTGCCCCGAGCTCCCCGCCTCGGAGCTCCCTCCCCGGCTACTACCGTCGCCGCGCCGCTTCCTTCCCCGGCTCACCCCTCCCCCGGCCAGATCCACCGCCGCCTCAACTCCTCGGTCCCCACCGCTTCTCCCTCCCCCGGCGAATCCCTCCCCCAGCGCCGCTTCCGCCCCCGGCGCCGCTTCCTTCCCCCGGCTCACCCCTCCCCCGGCCAGATCCGCTGCCACCTCAACTCCTCGGTCCCCGCCGCTTCTCCCTCCCCTGGCGAACCCCTCCCCCGGCGCCGCTTTCCTTCCCCGGCTCACCCCTCCCCCGACCAGATCCACCGCCACCGGCGTTCGTGTAGAAGGGGATGGGGAAAGGGCAATCGGTTGTAATTTCTCTCAACTTCAAGGGCAAGTCTGTGGAGAGTTAAGTGCACAGTGTAGGGGATTGCGGGAAGCTGGGTATGAGTGGCTTTGTGCTGTGACCGGTTTTCCACGCAGTGCCGCTGCAGGCTATTGCGAAGCATGCGCGTAGAAGCTGCCCCTTTGGTTTAGCTTCGGCTGTTGTCAGGGCAAACGCAGCGTAGAAGCTAAACCAAACAGGGGCTAAATAGTTTACATTCCATTGAAAACTACAATCTTATCAAATCAGTTAAGTTGATCTTATCAAATCAGTTAAGTTGTGTCGTTGAGAAACAAAGGTCACACTTAAAATTGAGTTTCAAAAAATCCTACGGTGCTTTTACTTTGTACTAGATTTATTGTCTTTAATTTCCAACCAACCGTTACGTTCTCCATTTACAATTGCCTCTCGCTCCTATTATTCTATTCACGCTGTACTTACCTACTTGTAGACGAATAAAAATTACTACTTCTATCTAAAAACATAAAACATACATGTATTCTAAGATTTATAAATAAATCTATAATATCTTAGTTATGTGAGACAAAAGTGGTACTATTGGATTCATTGTTGAAAGTATTTTTCAATTATATCACTTTTATGTCACATAACCAACATATTATAGATCTATTTGTAAATCTTGAAATACGTGCGCGCCTTATATTTTTGGACAGAGGGAGTAGATGTTACCTACATAAATGTACATAGGAAAATTTCATTAAAAAATTGTTGCCAAATAATATTTCTACATGGGTCAGCCTATTAAAGTCCCATGGCAACTACAATCTAAAAGACAGTTAGCGAAGTCAAAGAATGGTCAAAGATAAACCTAAGAAGAGAGAAGTGTATTAGAGGGTGTATGTGAAGGCTAGTCCACCTGGACTATTCACCAACCCCTCTTCCCTAGTCCACCATAGGCTCATGGACTATTTTTCACTTCTACCCCTCTCTTATTCCCTCCTCAAGGATACCCATGGTCATTTGTTATGGGCATCTTTCCTATATAAACCCTCCATGGGGGAACATAAAATCCAGACCATAAATGAGAACTCTCATGAGGGAGGTCTAGAGCTTAAAATCAAGGAGGTGGAGCTCTAGGAGCGGCCTTGGGAAGTCGCTGAAGACCCTAGTTGCTAGTCAAATCGCATACGGGGCTTCTCTTTCGACATAGGATTAGGGCGTTCTCCACGAGGCAGCTAAACCTATTCTAAACTTACCTGAAAATTCATCCAATCTACACATGTGAGCTTTTGTTCTGAAACTTGAAACTTCTGAATTTTCCTAGAGCTTTCAAGATTCAACCTTGTGTATCTAGTAGACAAACTCAAAACTACTAATATCTTTTCCTGAACTTCTGAGATTCATCACTCTTTAGCCATCTAGGATTTCTGGTTTCTTCAACTCTCCCTGAGCCTCAGAGGTTCTTTGTCTTAACTCCACTACGTGTTCCTAGAATTTTTGAGATTTTCCCCAAACTTCTGAGATTTGCACTGTACTCAAAATCAGGACCTCCGAGATTTTTCATGTGGTACTCCAAGATTCTCAGAACTTCAGAAATTTCTCGGAACCTCCGAGTTTCGGTGAACCGGCTTTCACTTGAGGACCCAAGCCTCTTTTCCACCAAACCATAATTCTCTTTCACTCGAACCATTCCGCGATTGATCTCAGTATCTACGACTTTCATAGAGCCCTGGCGATGCCGCCATCACCGCTTTCTTCTCCATCACCATTGGACCTCGTCGCAACCTTGCCAATTTTGGACAGTCCACCTCTAGCTTCCACCATCGACACCGGGCATCGCCACCGCCCGTTGGGATAGCAGCATTGCCACCGCCAAGTTAGGGCACCGCTACTGGACACACGACCTCCTCGACTGAATCTCGTGTCACGTGTCCTTTCCAGAGGTAAACTTCCCCTTCGCACTAGATTCAATTTATTTCCCGTAGAAAACTATGCTATTAGATCTAAATCTGATAAGGACATAACTACCATGGATACACCCACTGCCACCTCTACTTCCACTACTTCAACTACATCTGCTGCTCAAACTGTAAAGAACAACATAAGGTCCGTCAAGATCTTTAGGAACATGAAATGATTCAAGTTCAAGCTCTCAAGAGGAGGAGGGAATGAAGTTCATGTGGCTATGACCATGTTCCACATGAATTGGTGTTGTACAAGAAGTTGTCCCACGTCACTTTTGGTCCAAGAAGAGCTAGAGATCAAGTCTCATAAGATCTGGACTCTGATTTGGATTGCTGAGACAATCCTGACTTTAGACGTCTATATCTCGAACATATAGACTCCGATTTGGGTGATCTTGGACTCTTTGGAAAGCTTATCTCATGTTCTTTCCAACCTGTCTAGCCTCATCTCCAAATTTCTTATGAGCACACCGCAATTATCAAAGTAGTACATGACTGTTTCTGAAACAGATCATCTCTTCTCTTTATATCCTTGTAGGATTCTCTCTTTAGTTTTTGGGGGTTTCATTTAGTTGTTTAGCTCGTCGTGTAGTACTATCGCCTTGTTTAGATCGTTGTGTGGAATCTCAATACACTTTCTTCTATCTCTTGTGCCAATTTAATACTCGCAATTTTAGATTGCAATTTATCATAGTTTTGCTGGTTCTTCGGTTGCTTACAGGAACTTGAACTTCGTTGTTTAGGTTGATCGTGCCTACGGCAAGGTCAAAAACCATCAGAGGTTGGTTTAGCGATTGCTAAGACACATCATCGCGTATGGTATAGTCGGATCGTCAATGTCACACTCCACCAAAACGTTAGCTACCTTAGTCTCACCGAAAGATCGGGCCACCATCTCATCAAGCCCATCTTGCTTATGCTTAGGAAAGAAATGGCTAGCAAATATTTTATTGAGTTCTAATTCCCAATCGAGATACAAATCAGGCCTATCACAACCCTCAAATATTGGCATAGAAACAACATGATCATGTACCTTTTCACGTTGTGGTACCTTTCGTGTAAGTAGTCGTACTTGCCGTGGTGGTGATGAAGAAATACTCGCCTCAGGATATGGCACATCTCCCACTATAGATCTAGCCTAAGAATTGATTACTTCAGAACCTGTCATTATCAGTAGAAGACAAGCAAACAAATCACAAGTATATGTTCCTACCAACTACTAGAATGTGGGGTGTGAGGTGGAAGGAATCTCAACAATTCTGTAGCAAATACCAAAAGCTCTTACCATATCTTACCGTGCTGCAGTGGTTGTCGGCCTTTGACGGTGTCAAAGATGATCAAAAGATTAATATAGCGATTACCAAGGTGACCGTAGAGTATAGTATAGGGAGGTGGAGCTTGGTTGACTTCAATATGGTAGCAAGAAATAGCAAAAATCAATTCAGCAAATGCAAGTTGAATAAGTGCTCAAAGTACTGGTCAATGTTGCTGATCCTAGCTTAGACCGGGTACTAGACAATCAATGCCTAAAGATATGAGTGAAGCTCAAAGAGAAGTGACATAAATAGCTCTAAAAAGAGAGTGAGATTTTTGAGATGCCTTCTATGTGGCTTCTTTTTCTTTTCTATATTCTTTATATTTTTTAATCTCAAAAACTCACTCGAACAAGCAAAAAGGCAAAGAGCTGAAATCTTGTTGTCGCTAACTTGCTACGGCAGCAAAAACAACCAAATATGGTGCCATGGTAGAGATGTGGCAGGAAACAACAATTTAGAAGCTGTGGCGCTGCTGTCGCGGTAGCAGAAACAGGGAAAAACGTTGCGGCGGCAGGGGAGCGACAGGGGCCTGAAACTTAAACCGAAGATTTCTCCCAAACAGCTGGGCCAAATCGGCTAAAAATTTTATGGTAGGCTCCTCAAAATATTCTTGATTTTTAAAAAAATTGGAGCACTTTGAATTTTTGAGTCCGAAAAGGATTTGAATTCAGACAGAATTTAACAAACAAAGTCCAATTTGATTTCCTGTCCAAATCCAGCAAGGAGTAGATGTCCTGGACTATTCTTAAGGACATGGGGGAGCCCTGGTGGCTGCCCAAGCAAAATCCAAATAGATTAGAGATAGAAACCGAGCCCCACAAGATAATTCCTTTGCTTTGTTCGACTTGAACTCGAAGTAAAAAACCTTTCTTGCTCGTGTTGGACTTCTTGAAACTCTATGGAGCTGATCCAATCTACTAATTGCATGGTAAAGCAAAGCTGCAAGCGACCACAACGTTGTCTCTCCGTTCTTTTCCAAGGCGTAGCAACAAGGGAAGTGGCAGTGGCAGCAAAGATGGTGATGGCAGTGATGGTAGTGGGCGTGCAGCAAGATGATGCTGGTGGTAGGGATGATGGACGCAGTGGCAAGATGATGGTGGCAGTGGCACGATGATGCTGGCAGTGGCAAGACGATGGTGGAAGTGGCACGATGAACTAGACACGATCTACAATTATGACCAACAACTTGACACGCAATTCAACCACGAATTCAACAATGCAAATTATTGAAAAGAATGATGCAATGCCTCGGCGTGGTTTGGACAGTAGGGAAACCAATCTACTATTTTTTAGGTTTTTTCTGGACAATAGGTAAAACAGATCTAACTACAAAAACGATAAATCTCTCACTGAGCAACTTGAGCTCTGATACCACTTGATGAGACGGTACGAAATTGTATCTCATTTGCAATTATTTATCTCATTGACTTTGCAATGTGAGAATTTCATTCAAAGACTTATGTTACATGCTGCCACAAATTTTTGTATTCGTCCACATCCTAAAATTCAGCGTGCTAGTAATAATCCTTTCTTTTTTTATAAATGTGCATTTGCATCATTGTCGTGGGCATATGTTTGAGAAATATTATGATGGATATCCATTCGAATGCTTCACTTATAATTGCAAAGCTAGTTGCAATACTTATTGTCTTGAAAGTTTTAATAAGCTCACGATTCCATTTGAGACAAGTTCTTCACTTATATTTGCAAATTGAGTTGCAATGCTCACTGGAATTTTAAAAATAATATGCCACTATTCCGTTTGAATGTAATTGCTAACCACGAGGAGCTACCCATGATTGATAAATACATATATGCTGCATATATGCTTTCTTTGCTCTTTGGTGGTTTTCAGCTTATGCAAAGCCGATGATGGCTTTGTTTTCAAGGAAGAGAGGATTATGAGGACAAAACCACCATGGATACACCCACTGCCACCTCTACTTCCACTACTTAAACTACATCCGCTGCTCAAGCTATAAAGAACAACATGAGGTCCATCAAGATCTTTAGGAACATGCAAGGATTCAAGTTCAAGCTCTCAAGAGGAGGAGGGAATGAAGTTCATGTGGCTATGACCATGTTCCACATGAATTGGTGCTGTACAAGAAGTTGTCCCATGTCACTTTTGGTCCAAGAAGAGCTAGAGATCAAGTCCCACAAGATCTGGACTCTGATTCGGAGTGCTAAAATAGTCTTGACTTCAAACGTCTATATCTTGAGAATACAGATTCTAATGTGGGTGATCTTGGACTCTTTGGAAAGCTTACCTCGTGTTCTTTCCAAGCTGTCTAGCCTCATCTCCAAATTCCTTATGAGCACACCGCAATCATCAAATTAGTAGATGACTATTTCTGAAACAGATCATCTCTTCTGTTTTATATACCTTCTAAGATTCTCTCTTTAGTTTTTGAGGTTTCATTGGGTTGTTTAGCTACTACTACATTATCACATCTACAAGTCATATAGGACTACTTCCTTGTTTAGATAGCTAGTGAAATCCCAATACACTTTCTTCTATCTCTTGTGCTAATTTAATACTCACAATTTCAGATTGCAATTTATCATAGTTCTTGCTAGTTCTTCGGTTGCTTGTGGGAATTCGAACTTCATTGTTCTGGTTGATCGTACCTATGGAAGGGTCAATAATCATCAGAGGTTGGTTTAGCGATTGCTAAGGCGTATCATCGCGTATGGTATAGTCAGATCGTCAAGGTTAAACTCCACCATACCGTTAGCTACCTTTGTCTCATCGAAAGATCAGGCCACCATCTAATAGAAATCCCTCATGTAGTTAGGCTTAGAAACCCTAGTTTTCGAGGAAATTTGGAACTTCCAGAATTTTTCCAGGGCTTCTAACTTTACTATGTTCTCTAAATAGACAAGTTGAAACCTTTGAAACAAACTCGGAAGTTCCAGAAATTGGTCCTGACCACATCCTTTTAGATCTTGGAACATCCAAGATTTTCCCAGATCTTCTGACATTGCCTTCAGTTTGGACATAAGCACAACTCGGAACCTTCGAGAAAATTATAGAACTTCCTAGTTCTTTGAGAAGTGTGTTGAGAGGCAATTCCTTGAAAACCTGAGTTCTGTATGTCCTCTTCCAAGAAAATGTTTTCATGTCAAGCCCTTTTGATCTGGGATCACATGTGCACTCATGTTATGCTCTCACCTCTTTAATGCATAGGTTAAGATGAGGACTCAAAAGAGAGTGTCCCTCTTTTGCATCAGACGTTTGACTCCTCCCCAGAAAAGGATAGATTTTTGAGGAGCTAGAAACCTTCCCCGAGGGTTGTGACCAGTCCTCATATGGAAGAAAGGGATTTCCTCCTAAGTCAGTGGAGGCCCTCAAGTAGGTCAAGATTCCTCCCAAGAGATAGAGAGCTATGAAGACCATCACTCGTCATCCCTGCCTAGTCTCTTCTAAGGTGATGATGATGAGGAGGATACCGAGTCTCCAAAATCAAGGAGGAAATATTGGCCGAGAGGCTTGAGAGGAAGAGGAAAGATGAGGCCGAAGGAGAGAGCAAAGACTGAAGCCATAGCTCAGGCAGATGTAGTCACAACAACTAAGGTAGCACCAGCAACAAAGGCAGAGGAATTCAAAGTAGTTAAAACTATAGCAGCAGGAGAGTCATCACCCCCCTCCACTTCAAAAAAATGTAAAAAGGGGAACACAATCTCAAGGGGGATGTCCTCTCAGTCTCCATCTAGAAGGGCTGCAATTGCCAAGAATTCTGTTGCACCTAGAGGTAAGCTTCCTCCTTAGCCCCCTCATACTGAGCAAATCCCTACTCTCAGGATTTCGACATTTAGGGTGATCGTGGAATCCGAGGAGGCCAAATAGGGAGTTTGTACGGTTGATCTTGTGCCAGTACATCATCTCCCCAAGTAGGGCAAGGCACCAAGTGTAGCCAAGGACTACAAGACCTTCTCCAATGAGCAGCTCTGCCAAATCACCAATCTATATGAGAGATATGCTATGGACTCCCATTTTTGGTCCATTGAGCATTAGGACTAATACGACATGAAGGAGACCATCATCCCACAGTGATATGTGAACTATTAGCACCTCAATCTATAGGGATACCGGTAGGTTACACTAGCGCAAAACAAAACTTTCTACCGCGTAAACCAGGAATTGCTGTAGCAATAGATCACGAGATTACCCCTTGTCGCATAGAACCGTAGAGGAAGTAGAGTCGATGCAGCGGAAGCAGCTGTAGTCGTCCTACCTTCTCCTCCTCGCGGTTCCCTCGAATAGTTCATCTCCTCCTCGTGGTTCCCTCGGATGGATCATCCAAGCATCATAGCTGCAACGCCTCCAAGGTATCCACACATTTAGGGTGGAACATCGCTCGTCCGGATTGCTAGATCCGAGTGGGCAACTTCAGGTGTGGGAGGGGAGACGGCTAGTGTTTTGGGAACTCTGAGTTGCCTTAACCCTAACACGTCTGTCCTCCTCCTTATATAGACGTCTCCATAATGGGCTTCTACGTTAGAGGCCCATTAGGACTCAATGCCTAGTCTAATTCAGATTCTAATCCGAATAATCCAAATTAAGCTCCTGCCCCTTAAGTGTGCGACCCTATAGGTTCATGCACGTTTAGACATGAACCAAGTAATCCTACTCGGTCACTAATTGGTAACGGCCCCTAGCAGGACGTGCCAACTCCCAAAAGTACTTAAGGTCATATTGGACGAACCATCACAATGTTATGTATGCAACTCCCTTTGCCTCACGATATTTGTCAAGCTCAAACTCGAGCTTGACAACTCTTTCTTGATCACGTGTCTCGGAATCCTTTACTAGGTTAACTCTTTAACCTTAAGTAGCACGGTCATGCATTTGTGGATCCGATCACTCGAGGGGCCCTGAGATATCTCTCTCATCACAGAGAGGGGCAAATCCCATCTCGATTGACCATGACTCGCATCATGCTTCATGAAAAATAAGAAGGCAACCTTTATGACTACCCAGTTACGGAGTAGCGTTCGGCAACCCCAAAGTAAGTCATTATACATATCAAGCACGTACGACAACCTCAGGTCAAAGGACATAGCACACACATTGTGTCTTAAGTTGGGTCTGTCCAACCCATGTTTCCTAACATGTGCTCATACAATTTGTTCGACATCTCTATGTCCATGACCCATGAAGCATGGTCATCAACCATACATATGCTAGTCTATTATTCATATATGTCCACACATAAGTTCCGACTAGGGACCAATTTAGAATAATCATTCAAGCTTAGTACGGAGTTCCACAAACAAGTCACATACTTGCCAATCAATACAAATGATATTATTCAAGGAACATTTAATAAATCATGGATACAATGAAATATGATCATTCCTATGATTGCCACTAGGGCATATTTCTAACACAATCAACATGCCTGCTTTCTGAGTGTGCTTGATGCCTATCGGAAGAAAGGCCTAGTTGGCATTTGGATCTCCACCAATATTGCAATGAAGAGCTTGTGATGCAATTTTATGCCACCCTCATCGTCGAGAGGAAATCACCATGGAGGGTCATGCATTGGATGATGCATGGCAAACACTACAGCTGCACATTCAATGAGTTTGTAGAAGCTCTTGATCTCGAGAGTGATGAATCCGACACCCCGGGCATCCACGATGTTGATAATGCTCTTGAGATCAACAAGCTTGAGATACTCTATGAGTCTAGGACACCTTTCCATCTAGGGTAGATGAAAAACCTAAATTTCTTTTCCAACACCTTTAACAAGATTCTTCGGCAAAAACCATTGCCCCAAAGTTTGGAAATGCTAGCTTCATATGAAGTTATGAGAGAGACCACCTAATTTATATGATGGAAGGGAAGAGCTTCCACATCTCAGATTATATCTTCCAATTCATGAGGGTTGGCATTGCGGATCACACTCGCTCCTTGCCTCTCGCACCGTACGTTCAGACCTTGATCAACAAAGTGACGGGCAAAGACTTCTATTATGAGGTGAAGCACAATGATTATAAGATGTACAAAGTGAAGATTTCCCCCACAACTCAAGATAAGCGGATGAAGAAGTTTGTTGAGGAGGCCGAGGCCTCAAAGAAACGGAGAAGAGCTATAGAGGAAGAGGAGGATAGTGAAGATGAGGAGAGTGACATAGGAGTGTCCGTAAGTGGAAGCGCCAACAAGCCCACAGTGTTTCCCACTTGAAGAAGTTGCTTCTAGTGGATCCGACAGATCCTTATCAAGATCCAAGATGGCATCGGGGTGATCATCGATATTCTACTGGCATCGGGGTGATCATCGATATTCTCCACTAGTAGAACTGATGATGAATAGTACGGTATCCCGCATATTAGGGGTATCCGTGTACAATTCCCCGGGACTTTAGGAAGGTACAGCGTACCTGGTAAGGATCCCTGGACAACAAGGTAACCCCTCTAAGAAAGGGAAGACTCCTCTTAAATTAGGAAGTCAATCCCGACGTTTAAGGAAGCTAGAGTCCTACTCGGGCGTGAGTCCACGTCCAGTACGACCCTGGGAACCCCCTATATAAGGATCAGCAATCCCATAGGGGAGGACAGATCCAACGGGTTCAACTAGTCGCAACACAAGCAGCATAAGATCCCAGGAGGCGAAGCTCTAGAAGACCCGCAGTCTCGAAGGAGTCGAGCCCGGAGGATTAGCTAGGATTAGTCTACGATTAGGCCTAGGATAGCCACCAACATACACCCCCATTGTAAAGCGTGTTCCCGATTAATATATAGCAACAGGACGTAGGGTTATTATCCTGAGGGAGGCCCGAACCTGTATAAAAAACGGCTGTCCCCTGCTGTCAGATCTCCTTGGCGCTTGGGCCCTAGAGGTCCCTACCCCCCAGTAATCATCATCTCACGAGTACCGTAAGATCGCCGGTTCACCGATCGTCGACAGATGGCGCCGACCGTGGGGACCTCTCCGGACCAAGCCGTCGAGAAAAGATCAAAGTCGGCAGGACGCGCAACCAGGCGCGATCAGATCCCAGCGCCGTTTGCACAGCCCTCCCCGGTTTCGACCGAGGAGGAAGTAGCAAGCACGGCAGAAAAACCGGTCGCAACCTCGCCCCGTGCTGGGTACTCGGACCAGGGCTTCTACGACAACTTTGGCCCTATGGACCCGTACCCGGTGACGGATCGAGTGGACTTCGGAGAATACGCCCCTGGAGAGGACTCGGATGGCGAAGCAGACCACTTCAGAACCGAGTGTGCCAGGGCCTTCAGCGGGAAGTTGGTTTTGAATGACGACTCCCCGGCAGGAACGACCAGCCCCATGGCTGGAATTTCTCCTGCTAATTCTGATCGTGAGAACGATCAAGACTTTACCCGCGTCGTGTCCGAGGAGGACAACGCGATGGAATACGAGTACACGTCGTCCAGTCAAGGACCTCGAATGGTACTCGCATCGACGATGATCGAGAAGACCTCGAAGATCAGAATCTGCCCGGGGGCTCGCAACACCGGAGCCCAACGAGATCGTTCAGCAAGACCTCCACCGCAACTACGAGCGACGACTTCGGAAAATATCCCCTCCAAGTCGGAGAGCAGGTTCTACGACTAGTTCGGAACCGGGGCAAAAAGGGTTTCCTCCTCAGCAGGACAACGGCTCCACATGAGAAGACGCCCGATCCAGGTCGCTCGAGTTAGCAATAAAGAGATATTCGAGTCCCCTTAGAGAGTTCCTCGTGCAAGCACCTTCGGTAAGATCGCACAGTCATCACCCCTCCGACCGCCAGTCCGTCTCAGGTTGCGCCACCTCCGACCTCGAGTCGTCAAGCTATGAACAAGCCGATGATAAGACGCTCCGGGCGCCGTCGCCTAGCACGCGCACTCGACAAGCTTTTTCAGCGGGTCACGACAAGAGCACGAGAGTTTCTGGTGCAACCAACGACGACTCGAGAGGAGGAGGTGATGTTTTTACTTCTAGTTTTTTCCTAGCAGTTTTTTCTTATAGTAACGTATAAATGATGCTTCAGTCAGTTCACAGTTTTTTTTTAAAAAAATATCAAGTTCCTAGTTCGATATTTATTTTTTCAGACTGCCTATCCGAGAAACTTCTCGAATAAGACAGTCGGGGGCTGGATAAGTATGTGGCATCAAGCGAAAAACTGGCGTACACATGCACGTACCGACAACCCAACCTAAGCAAAGGGAAAAGGGTTCTGCGCTGCGACCGTCTGGGATGAGAGGAAAGCCCCTTAACGTGTCTACAGGTGACAGGGGAAGCCACTGAGCCCCCCACCTGACTAGACCTAAGGCCTGGCCGACTAAACTCCCCGGTTCCCGCAACAAAGTTCCCCGACTCCGAGCAAGGGAAGAAGAGAAGGTACGAGTATGACTAGGCCAACAAAATCGTACGCTTACCGGCCACCCCGACTACTTTGAACAGAAGGCGTCCCGGATAGAGTGCAATGTCATCAGAGCAAGGGTTACGAGAGGTTCACTAACTAGCGTCCAATACCCCTTCGACAAGGGAACACAGGTTGCTGCTATGGCTATGACAGACTGTACGAAGACCCCTTATCGTGTTTACTGATGATGAGGAGCCTCTGAGACCTCCATCCGACTAAACCTAAGGCCTGGTCGATCGCAGTCAGCAGCATACGGCGCAACTCGTAAGCCCAAGTCAAGGAAGGTGTATGTGAAGTTCGACTAAATCCTCGAGAATCTTTGCATCTGACAACATTCACGATGCAGTTATTTTCAAAAATGATCAACTTTCAGAAAACAAAACACACAGATTAAGCACAGTTACTAATCAAAAAGTGTTAAGTCAGTTTAGCAGGCTATCTGTATTCAGCCATTCGAGACCTCTTCGCCTCGAAATCGGTTCCCCACTCCTCCTCCGACTGGACCAATCGCTCCTCTAGGTCCCGGACAAAGCGAGCAAAAAGGCAAAAGGTTAGTTTTAGTAAAAGCAAATTACGACTAATATTTTCAGTTGTTGATTATATCTAGAAGCGCCGCGACCAGGGCTAGACCTTCGCCCAAGTCGGACAACAGGCGTCCTGAGCTAGGGGCTCAATGAACTCCACAGCCGACTAGCCCCATGCTGGAGCTAACTTCTCCAGCCAAAGAATGCCTGCAGTATGCACTGCGGATTGACTTCCCGGCCACGAATAACGTGGCCGAGCATGAGGGTTTGCTTGCCGGTCTCTGAGTCGTTTCCGCACTTGGTATCCGCCGCCTACTCGTGAGTAGGGACTCACAGCTGGTAGCGAGACAAGTGTCCAAGGAATGTCAGACCTTAGACCAGAACATGGCAGTTACCGAGCAGAGATGAGGAAGTCGGAGAAGAAATTCATCGGGCTCAAAGTACGGTACATCCTAAGAAAGGATAACTGCCGAGCCGATAGTCTTGCCCGTCTGGCGTCCTCATGATCTCTATGTCCACCCGGGACCTTTGCAAAAAGGGTTTCGACGCCGTCCATTGCTTCTAACGAACCGGTGGATGAAGGAATGGCCACCCTCAGAACAGAGCACCATTCAAGGACATCACCAGGTATTGACGCTCCAAGGAGAGTAGCGGGTCGGCTCGTTGCTCCCCTCGGTCTTGAGGATTCGTGGATAGAAACCATCTGCATGTACCTTCTCGATCGAACTACGCCTGAGGACGATACACTTTCCGAGCAAATTGCCCGGCGCGCCAGGATGTATTCCCTGGTCGATGGGGCTCTCTACCGACGAGGGGCTCACGGAGTGCTCATGCGGTGTATCCCTCAGACGCAGGGTATAAGATTACTCGAAGAGATCCATGGAGGGGTGTGCGGGGCACATGCATCTTTCCGAACCCTGGTCGGAAAGGCCTTAAGACAAGGATTCTATTGGCCGACAGCCCTACATGATGCGAGCGAGTTAGTGAAGCGATGCCGTCAGTGTCAATTTCACGGTAGACGCATTCACCAGCCCGCTCAAGCATTGCAGACGATTCCCTTGTCGTGGCCCTTCATGACACGGGGCTTGGGTATTCTGGGGCCCTTCCCGGTCTCGCCCGGGGGCTACAAGTTCCTGTTCGTCGTAATTGACAAGCGCGCTGTGGTTTCGCTAATGTCAGCGGTACAGTGGCACAGAAAAATGAGAGATTCTTCATCACCACGCGAAAATTCTGCCATGACGGTTCGGTTTCCTAGAAATCTTCCAGGCGAATACGTGTCCGTGATCAATGGATCAGATTAAATCAAAAGATGCTTCACGGGCAAGCCAGCCCAGAAAAAGGCCTTGGACTACTCGGAGGTTTATCCCGACCAAGGATATCACGACTACCCGGTAGAGATATTACCTACTCGGGAACGTTGTCAGCAAAAGTACTCGAAGTCGCCTACTCGGAGTTGCTTCCCGACGAGGGCAGATTTTCAACAGAACCATCATGACCTCACTTCACGTACTGATGGGGGGCTTGATGATGAATAGTACGGTATCCCGCATATTAGGGGTATCCGTGTACAATTCCCCGGGACTTTAGGAAGGTACAGCGTACCTGGTAAGGATCCCTGGACGACAAGGTAACCCCTCTAAGAAAGGGAAGACTCCTCTTAAATTAGGAAGTCAATCCCGACGTTTAAGGAAGCTAGAGTCCTACTCGGGCGTGAGTCCACGTCCAGTACGACCCTGGGAACCCCCTATATAAGGATCAGCAATCCCATAGGGGAGGACAGATCCAACGGGTTCAACTAGTCACAGCACAAGCAGCATAAGATCCCAGGAGGCGAAGCTCTAGAAGACCCGCAGTCTCGAAGGAGTCGAGCCCGGAGGATTAGCTAGGATTAGTCTACGATTAGGCCTAGGATAGTCACCAACATACACCCCCATTGTAAAGCGTGTTCCCGATTAATATATAGCAACAGGACGTAGGGTTATTATCCTGAGGGAGCCCGAACCTGTATAAAAACGGCTGTCCCCTGCTGTCAGATCTCCTTGGCGCTTGGGCCCTAGAGGTCCCTACCCCCAGTAATCATCATCTCACGAGTACCGTAAGATCGCCGGTTCACCGATCGTCGACAAGAACAATGAAATCCCTTACCTCAAGGTCGAAATTAAGACTATGAAGCACTTTTCAGAAAAAGAGCCTCCACAATCAATGCCATAATGTGAGGATCTTTGATGGTGAGGGTTATCTGAGGAAGGTTTAGAGTTTGCACCAGATGTGGACACGCCAATTTCTTCACCGATTCAATCTAGTTCACCTCAAAGTGATGGCTCTGCACTTCGTGACACCGCCACTTCATCACCTCAAGGATCTACTCTAGCTACACCACCTGTTACTTCGGCGGCTGTAACAACACATATGGCTACACCGACTCCACCTGGCCTAATGACAGCTACACCAACCATCGATCCTCGGGCGCCTTCTTCATCAACCGGGTAGGATTTGCTAGCTTAGAGCTTTGTTTCTTGATGCCAAAGGGGGAGAGACTTTGGAGCTCGCTCTTGGGAGTTTTGAGTAGTTAGGTGTTTTTGAGTTACAAGACATGGCTCTTATTTTGTTACTTTTGTACGTCTTGTACAGTCTAATCTTCGGTGACATGGATGTTTATCTTTTGCTCTTGTGACATGGTTATGTGCTTTTCTTCATATTTTTCATATGCCATGCCATGCTTATGCCATGATCACCTGGTCGTGCATAGTTCTTTACCTCATATGCCAATTTCTACACTATGCACGCCCACGGATCCTGAGATATAGGGGGAGCTCTTCACACTCTCACTCTCACCTCAAATAATACGCATCTTTAGTGGGAGCTCATTCTATATCATAGGACCCAAAGAAACAATATTTATATTTAGATCAAAAAGTCATGTTGTCATCAATCACCAAAAAGGAGGAGGTTGAAAGTGCATCTTGGCTCCCTAAGTTTGCTTTGATGACTAGTGACAAAATGATTTAGGGACTAATATGTGCATCAAGCATGATCAGATGATTAGTACCAAAAGCTATGATAAAACTAGCGTTGATGACCCCTAAAAAGTTCTAAGGAAAGATGGCTCAACAAAACAAAGATTAAGAAAAAATTTCTAGCTCTTTTAGTGGTTTGAGGAATTGCATTGAGTTTAGAAAAATCATACTATTAAGGGGGTTGAAATCTAGAAGCTGTTGAGAGTGCCCTGCTAACACTCAGTGAGGAATCAATTTTTCCAAATCCAAAGAGGCCCTTGAAAATCTCTTCACACTCTCCTTTTCTAAAAATGTCAAAACATCTGACTTGGTGTTGGAACATCCGAGTTTCACCTCTGTTTGAAGAGTAAGGGAACTTGGAGCCTCTGAGTTGCCCTTCTGTTTGTTTTTCTGAATGTCAGAGCAACCGAAATTTGCCAGATCCTCTGAGTTCCATTCCTAGAAACACCCAATCCTTCTGCCTTGAATGTCGAAGCTACTAGAAATTTTCAGGAGCCTCCGCGAATCTATTCTAGACTTACCATTGAAATCTCAGATATCCCAGTCAGAATGTTGGAACCTCCGAGAATGCATTATGTCTATCCTCTATTGAGTTCCTTTGGAATCTCAGTGTAAAGACCCTCTCGTAATCACTACACTTTTATGAGATCAGCATGAACTCACGAGTTAATTAAAATAAAGTTTTTCATCTCATGCATACACATAGGCTTCTTCACTCATACCATAACCAAATCATAGAACCACCTGGGCAGCCTGAACCTATTCAGATAACGTGAGCCTGCTCGGATGGTAATTCTGTAACTACTCGGATAGCGCGAGCCTACTCGGATGGTATCCTTGTACCTACTCGAGTAGCCGACTTGTTTGTACCTAGTCAGGAACAACTCGTACCAAATCAGGGAATGACTTGTACCGAGTTGGAAACAACTCGCGCATAGTCAGGAACAACTCGTGCCTAGTCAGGGAATGACTTGTACCGAGTTGGGAACAACTCACGCATAGTCAGGAACAACTCGTGCCTAGTCAGACAATGACTTGTACCGAGTTGGGAACGACTCATGCCTAGTCAGACAATGACTTGTACCGAGTTGGGAACAACTCGTGCATAGTCAAGAACAACTCATCGAGTCAGGGAATGACTTGTACCGAGTTGGAAACAACTCGTGCATAGTCAGGAACAACTCGTACTGAGTCAGGGAATGACTTGTATCGAGTTGGGAGCAACTCGTGCATAGTCGGGGAACGACTTGTATTTAGCCAGAAATGACTCGTAGTTAGTTGAAAATGACTTGTATTTAGTCGAAAACGACTTGTGCACAGGCGGAACGGCTTGTTCGTATATAGCCGGGAACGACTTGTACTTAGTTGGGAACAACTTGTATACAATAGGGAACGACTTGTAACTAGTAAGAAACAACTCTTGCAGAGTAGGGAACGTCTTGTACCGGGAATGACTTGTATCTAGTCAGAAGCCGTGCCCGTTTAAAAACTTAGATTTGAAGTCCGTTTGCCGTTTACTTCTTCCCTACCCTCTCTGCCTTGCGGGTCCCACCCACAGGGGACAACACCGCCGGGACCTCCCTTCGGTCTCCCCGCTCCAAACCCTTTAAAACCCTCCGCTGGGTGCTCCGTCTATCCTTTTTCCCAACTGCTACTCTACTCCTTCCCTCACCAAGGCCAGCAGTCATCGCAGTTCTCCGACGATCATTTCCTGGCAAACCAGCAACCCAAGCAGCACGGTTCCTCCCCGACCTCTCATTTCTCTCTCTGGTTGTGAGAACCCTAGTTTCTAGGTTAGAGTTAAGCATCGTGAGGTGGAAGCTAGGTCAACTCGCATTGTTGAGTTGACCTGAATCTACCAAGGAACGGCGAGAATTACGTCGAGAGTTAGAGAAAGAGGGGAAGGTTTTGGTTGTGCAATCATGGCATACATTTGATTCATTGCATACATCGTTATACACATGTTCATGAAATTGAAATTGAAACTTTATTGATTATTGAATATTACAATGTCACAATACAACAACATGAGTACAAAGAATAAATAAAGAAGAAAAGGGAATTACATATTGCAATATTTCTACCTATACAAAGTCTACCCTAGTTCTTGGATCTTCGGACCGTCAAAGTCTTCAAGTCGGAAAAGGACACTGAGAGTCGGAGGGGGAGAGATCTCCGGAAATGTTGGCGACATCTGAGGTCGTCGAGTATAGAGACTTGAGACCGTTGGAATCACGCCGTTGCTGCAGGAGGTAGGTTTTCAAAAAAATGATTTTAAAATAAATGTGGTTTCACCGGCACAGTTCCGCTGACATCCGCAGGGTTAGCTGTGGGGGCAAAATAGTGCCGATGACCTAAATAGTTTTTAGTTTTAAAAATAGTTTTTGAAAACATTTTGTTTTGAAAAAAAGTCCGAGGGCCACGTGGCTAAGACCCTAGTTGGACAAATCTAAAGTACATGTATATATGAAAAAGAGGGATGAAAGGATAAAATAGTTTTTATTTTTCCTATACTATAATTGCCTCCATAAGTTTGGTTTGAAAAGAAATTGTTTTACAAAATCAATAAATAGATAAGGTAACCATCATCTCAGTTATCCAACAGCCCACAATTTTGAGTATAGCATCCAAGCCATCAAGTAAAGAGTTATCCGGCAGCCCTCATATAAATGAACCGAGGTAACATTTTGGATAAGGCAGCAATCCTTCGAGTATCATCCAGCAGCCATCAAACGTTGACCTAAGTCAACATTTCTTAGCATGTAAGGCAACAAAGCTGAAATATCAGCCAAGGAGTATCCTGTAGCAGTCGACGAAAGCAAATATCAGCATCCAGCAGCTTGTAAACCAAGCAAAGGAGTGTAACAGCCGTAGCAAAATTAGGCAGCGAAGGTGGCCATTTACTTCACATATAGCTGAGAGAGTTAGAACACTAGAAGCAAGGCAACCGAAGTGAGCAGTGCTTCAGTAGTAGCACAACACTCGAATAGGTCATGCCCCAACGGTGGTAGTGGCAAACACCATATAGGAGGTTAAGGAAAAGAAGATCACCACAGAAGAGCACTAAGAATCAAGCTCCAGGTGGTCAGGACTTGAAGTATAGCAAGACCACCAGGGAGTTTGGGAGTCAAGCTCCAGGAAGCCGAGGCCACCAAGAAGAGGAGGAAGCCATCAAGGGACCAGCCGAGGGAAGAGGAGCAGACCACCAACAGGCCAAAGATTTTAGGAGGCCACCATCAAGTCAAGAGCAACCAAACCAAGAGCTTTGGAAGGCTCAAGTCTGCCCTGTCTAGCTCACCAGTAAGGTAAGGATCCGTCCACAATCATCTTGACCATGCATGTGCATTTAGCAAGAAGTTGGGGAGGATAGTAGGACCCTCAGATTTCTAGTATGGCATCTATAGCATCTGCTCTTATCAAGTTGTACTTTTCCCAAACCATTCCTCTAATACTAGAATCATCATGGGGTTTTTCGTTTAGGCAACAATAGGTAGCAAATCTGTTCTTATCATTATACCTTTCTCAGATTTCCCTTAGAGAAATCATCATCATCATATTTCAAGGCAACAAATAGGCAACCTCATAGTATATCTGTTCTTATCAATTTTAGATATCCAACAAGAACATTGAAGCTTTAAACAAGCATCAGTATGGGGTCGATGTTAAAATCCGATAACAAACACATCAATCCAAACCTAGCTGCCGAACAAATATTAAAGCATAACAGCATTGCACGCTCCTGGTTATATGTAAAGTAAGTTAGTATAGTCAGCTAAGAACCAATGTAACATCTGCTCTCATCAACTCTATCATATATATATGTATGCCGAACAATTTAATTACAAAGCATTCTTTCTAGCTAGTAGAGATCAAACATAGCTTTACTCTAATCAGTGCAAAAATCATCATGCTATAGATCATGAAGCACTTGTTCCTAACAGTTTGAGCAAGCAATCATGCATCTATGTATTTCTACTACCTAAACGAAACTAAGATCAAGTATAATTCTGCCCTTTTTTCTATCACACAACTGATTTTGAACATATGCAAATAGAAGAAATAGATAATAGCTAAAGTCAAGTAAACATTCTGTTCTTAACAAGATTTCTATAAAAATAGGCTATGGAACAAGTAAAGTATTTGTTCTTATCAGAAAAATAAACTGATATGCATAGTCAAGTATAGCTATAGGTCCAGACCACTAGAACCAAAGCATCATCCAGGAAATACAACTACTAAGTTTTAGGAAAAAGATTAGGTAGTAATAGATTCATGTCCTTGGAAAAACAAGTGCACAAAATTAAGCATCACAGCCATACTTAAAACATGGACTAGCATATATGAGAGTCAGTATTGGCATCATTTAGAATCTGGACCACCAGGAGAAATAATGAGGCAAAGGTTAAACACATACCAGAAGCACATACATTAGTTTAAATTAGTGCTAGGACTAAAGAGCACGTATACGAGTCTAAATATGGCTCAATCAGGAGTAGACGCTAGTAGCATCTGTTTTTCAATTTGAAGAGCTGATGTAGGCATAACCATATATGGGAAATGAAAATGACTGAAATTAAGTATAGTATCTGCTTTATCAATTCTGTTAACATATACTCAAAAGTAAAGCATCAGCATAAACTAGCCTAGGAAGCAAGAAGTAGTATATGTTCCTATCCAATTTTTAAGTACCAGCTAAAAATCGGATGTAAGCATTGTTTTGGATTAACCGAAGGAACAAGAAGCTAAACCTGTAGAACTTCAATTACTTTTTCCTAGGCATCGTTGGATTAACTAAGGCTCAGCTGGGCTTAAGCCAAAATCAAAACCATCTGGCGGAGCAGCGCCAAGTGGAGCAACCAAGAGGAGCGGCCGTGAGCGGAGCGGCCGAGTGAATCGGCCGAGTGGAGCGGCCGAGTGTGGAGCGGCGCCAAGGAGGCGGCATCCAAGAGGCAACCGTGGCGTGGTGAGGGGCCGGGCGAGCCCTAGGCTCGTGCGATCCGAGGAGGCAGCGCTTGGAGCGCTTGGGAGAAGGAGGAGGTGACGGGCGGCGGGGCCGAGCCCGGACGAGTACCCAGGGAGGTGGCGCCGAAGGGAGCGACCGGGGCGGCACTAGAGGACGCAGACGAAGCCGACGGCGGCGTGAGGGCCTCAGGGGGGCAGCAAAGAAGGCCGGGCCAGGCCGGAGGGCCGGCGGCGTAAATGGAGCGGAGGAACCGGTCGAAAATTGGGGGAAGAAGAGAAGGAGATGAGGGAATTAGGGATGTGGGGGTTTACCGGGTAATGTGAGGAAGAGATAAGAGTGAGTGAGAGAGAGAGAGATTAGGAGCAAGGGGAGGAATCGGCACCGGGTTGGACCAAAAAGGGGCCGATCGGTGGGAGGTTAGAGAAAAAAAGAAAAAGAAGTGAATAAAAATGAAAAATGGGAAAACAAATTAGAAGTAAATATATATATATATACATATACATATGTTCCTAATCCCTTCAAAACAGGAATGAGAGGATTTGAAAATCATGGAAGGTATACATGTGTAGAATAGGGAATAAATGAAAACAAAAATAAGACAAGTTGTTTAGCTTTAAATTGGGTTCTTTTTAAAAGAGGGTTTAGAATTAACTAAACTATGACTTATTCTAATTGAGTAACATGTATTAGTCTTTAAAAAGATAATTAAACTCAAGTTAATTTTCTTGAGATCTTAGCTAAGAACATTGGACTTATTAGAACATGTTAAATGATGAGTGAAGAAAACAAAAGTCAAGTTGATAGATGTTATCATGAGAAAGATGAACATGGAATTTAAAGTATTTAACGCCCGAGCTACTCTTAGGAACTTTGAATCCTTAAGAAATCGTTAAAGGAATGTAGGTTTAAAAATCATAAATGATAAGTTTAATACACGCATCAACGCATGCATATAATGTCATGTCATTGCATGCATATCCGGAATTTTCGCATAAGTCCTTATTGGACGTTATCGTTTTCTTTGCCAGAAACCGGAGTTCCACAAGTAAACCCTTCGAACTCCATTTCCACTCTGATACCAGGCAAGTCCAGTTTCTTGTTCATGTCCGTTGAGAATGCTTTACCAAATTTCCCTCTTGTCTACAACCTGCACAAAATCTATTTTCTAAAAGATGAATCAACTGTTGTTTTGTTGTTGGATTGCCGGTTCTTGGGCGATGGCATGGTGGGTGATGAAATCCTGAAAAGGGTGCGGGTAGCACATTGGAAGGTGGATTTCATCACACGGGAACGTTTCATATAAGGTTAATGCAACCAATGATCGAATGTGCTTAAGGGCCGTAGCGATCGCGCTTACCACATACCCTGTATGGGCGGGGCTGAGCTAAAGTACCTTTGCCCTAGGTTCATAATCCCCTGGGAACGCAAGACCTCGGTAGGGGGATCGACTACCGGGAATGTGATATTGGCCGTGGGACGGCTAGTCACAGGTGATATTGGCCGTAGGACGGCTAGTCACAGGTGATATTATCCGTAAGCCGGATAGTCACATCATGTTGGTAGATGTGGCATTGGCTGTACGACGGTTAACCACATTAACCTTTGGGACCGGTAGCCCTATATGGGCTACGATGTGGAGTATGACCGAGCGGGCGGTGAAACGGCTCTGTGATCATGGGTACGTGATCTGAGATTAGCTACCTTGGGTACATATTTATGATCGTTTGTGGGTACAGTTGCGCATCTCTGCAGAGTGTATAGAATTGTGGCATTGTCACTCCGTGTTCCTGGTTGGAACTGCGAACCCGGCAAGAAAGGGATTCATCGGGAATCCTAGCAGCTTGTGAGACAGGAGATCATTAGTCTCTTTAAATTAAAACTTGACTCTCTTACCTTTTAAAACTGCATTGCTTTTGGAGAATGTTGCCGTTCTCAGTAGATAGTGCATCAAACGCCTCTTTGCTATTCCTGGACTTGTTGAGTACCTTCTGTACTCATCCCTCTATTCTAATTCCTTTGATTAGGAGGGGAGCCGATAATAGATCAAACTGTAGTCGACATTGGGGTTGAAGATGAAGTCTTCAAGGGGTCGACAGTGACGAAGGAGGACGAAGTCGACGACCACTACATCGACCATCGTGGTGAAGATCCCGAAGCGTAGAGTACAAGTCTAGTATATGGAAGACGAGAGTGTAGTTATGTCATTGCTGTAACCAACTGGCACGGTTTTAAATTCCCCGTACTTTTGGGAATATATTTGTATCTTATTCTCTGAGTTTGTAAATTAAGTTTGTAATAAATGGACCACTGCAATACTTCTGTCATGCTACTCTGTGAGATATGTACAGTCGAAAAGTCACTTCATCTGTGCGTATTGCCGCACTGGTGCTCACAATTCTTCGTCATTATGCTTCGATCACAGGAACCGAAGCGGTGGGCTCTCCTCTTCTCCAGCACCGGTGGTGTCCTGCAGCAACTCGGATCGTCTGCCACTCGATCGCTGCTAAGGAAGTCATCAAGCATCAGAGCCCACGAGCCGAGCCTTCCTTCGACCGACGTTGTTTCGACCCGTGGACTTCTGGGGACCTCCGTAGTCGCCACCGAGTTCACCCCGTCCCCGACTTCCCCGAGCTGCTCTCCTCCGAGTTGACTCCAACAGTCTTGGGGTGAGGCAGCACCCCTCCACCCTCCCTTTCAGATCCTTACTTCCCTCGGCTCAAATCATAGACAAACCACAATAGAAATTAAATACTAAGGGATGAAGAACTTAACTACTGTTTCAGTTATTCTAATAATTTATTAACTAATCGGGTCACAAGTAGCTAATAAACTCACTGATAGATTTTTGGTCGAGACAAATCGAGCTCCAGACTAGCACATTAACCGACTATTTGATGAATGAATCATTATGCGGTTAGCCAACCCTCTATATCGTGGCATGGGTAATACTCAATAAAATACACTGAACTACTCTTTTGACATGCAAAACCTACAAGAGTATTAACTACTCGGATGATTTTGGTGAGTAAAATTTCTCATGTATTAAGTAGAGTTTACTGGTGTGTGTGTGTGTATATATATATACATATAGGTTAGCAAATCATTATCAAATTCAACTAAAAACAACTCAAACTTAGAAAGTTCATAACTAAATATTCTCAACTCTAAATGAGGCGAAACCAATTGCGTTAGTTGCATATTTTCATCCTCTATGTTGTAGAATGCATCTCATGCATGTCATTATCTCTGAAAATTCCAGCATTTGCATATTTGCTTTTGCTCCCTTTTTCTGACGTTCGGTGTTTTATTCGCTAGAGTCAGGCAACGAAGGTTTTCTCGAGGGTGATCACCAGCAGGAGTACATCCCAGAACAGCAAGGCAAGCATGCTCGCTTGTTGAAAATATTCCGGTTATCTTTTGCTATGCATTGGTTAATTAATGACGTGTAGTTCGAATATTCCGACATGATGTATGTGGTGCGTCTATCTACTAGCATGAGTAGGTTTGCTTATGTGTGTAGGATCAGCATCGGTGTGCTACTTAAATCATCCTAATGACAACTTGAACCTTGGAAAGTTGTGAGAGACAGGAGAGGATCCTCATTGGAGTCTTGACGGGTAGTAGCTCACATGATCTTAAAAATGGGATCCCTCCTTAAGCCGACGAGGGTATGGTCGATGAGGGTCAGGTAGGGTAATGGTCGGCCAGCCATTTACCCTCGACCTTATCGAGATACTCCCGTTTGGGGTAAGGGTAGTAGCTCTTCCCTCAACTATAGTTGATTTGGGATGAGGTAGTTACACTCATTCTGGAATCCCTCGAAGCCTAGGAGGGCTTAGAAGGACTAATATGTATTGTCTGTGATTGGAGTCACAAATTGGTTGGAGCCAATATTTTGAACACTTCAATAGAGCATTTGGGTAGTGGCTTAGCTCTAGGGTTAATTTTGATGTATTGTTACTTGCTGGTAACAATTTTGGATGCTTTGGGTGATGTTATTCATGCAATTTCAGATCTGGTCATGATGATTCATTTGATAATATGTCAAGTTGTTAGCTTGATTGAATGGTTTATACTTTGCAAATTCATAAACTAGAAGCTAGAGATATGTCGTCTTTAGTTTATTGAATTGTATTGTTATTGTCGTCATTTAACTACCATGCCATGCTTAAGACTAACCCGGAATGAGCACTTAGCATTTTGCGAGTACGAAAGTACTCACTCGAGAATTCAAATCCTATAGATGACCCTAGCATCAATGAATACTTTGATTCCAGGAACGCCGTCTCTGATGTTTAATGCTGCAAGTTTGCCTGTTTTGGTCGAACACTGTGTTATATAGCTTTTGGGAGGTGGCTTAGCTGGTCATCTCCATGGTTATCAAACTCTTCCGCTGCTGTTTTCATACTTTTGTGTGCTGAAAATGACTTCTATGTCGTGTAATGTCGAAGTTAAGACCTACCCGTCGTATGGGAAATGTTTATTATCTCTAAATCCTTCTTTCGTAGAGTTTTGTGATGATATACAAGTTGTTTTGGTGGCTGCCCATAAACATTACGTGTATGAAATGGAGTGTATGGGTATGCCATGAAGGGTTAGGGCAGTTCTTCTTTGCACTAGGTGGAGCAGGTATCGGTTGAGTGACCCGCTGGCTGAGATGCTGTGCCGGCCAGGCAGGGTGTGGGCGGATCCTACGGGCTTTCGAGCGACCCACTAGCTTCCAGGATAGGTTAGGGTGTGGGTATGATCGCCGGGCTCCTCCGGTCTTGCTATGCTTAGTGGAATTGAGAACGACTCTAAACTGTCACAGGATCTGGGAATTATATGTGATTTTGGGAAGTCTAATCGCTTCCTGCCAGCTTGACCAATGGTTAAGGCATACGACATCGGTAAGCGTATGGTGCGTTGGTCAGGTGTCGGACCACTTTGCCTCAGTGTGTACGGCGCAGGTACCGTGCCATCAGGTTGACTGGTCTCTCGGTACTTGGCGATCATTCGTTCCCCTACTTATATACAATTCCGGATCCTGACACTCAGAAGCCCTGAGTGCAAAGATGAAACTTCCGAGAATCTATTCTGTTGACGCCTCTCTAAGGCCCTTCAACTGCCCAGAGGGTTTGGGTTCCAAGTCAAAACCTCCGACTTTCTCTTCTGTCCACTGTGCTCTGAAAGTTGGAACCTCTAAGTTTGTATTAGAACTTCCAAGATCCTTTTATGGACAATCACAGTAGCCATTATTTTGAAATGTCAAAACCTCATCTCGGAAGTTCCTAGTTCTTCCGATTTTGCACTAACGACTAGATTTTGAGGGGTTGGCTATATAAAACCCAAGCCTCTTTGCATGCCGAACTCTTGGATATTCCTTTTCTCTGGTCTATTGGTGTCATCCCACATTTCCTCAAGTCCAAGCTTCCATCCTTGGGAGGAAATCTTTGAAGAGAGAGAGAGATAGGGAAATAATCGAGTAATAAGCAAGAGTTCATCTCCAAGCCGAAGCTATTGGAACCTATTACTATTGGGCCTACTGCAAGGTGAAGGGGCTACCAAGTGAGAGGGAGGCTTCACATCGGTAAGCCTCTCGAGGAAAGAGCATGATTCAGTGCTGGCTTCAATCATTGGATCAAGCTTTCTCAACTGAGACATAGGATCTCACCAAAGTTTCAAACTTTGACAACAAATCCCCGTGTCTCCCATGTTTGCATCTCCTTCCTTACTTGTTGCTTAAGTATCTAGTTTTACTTATTTCTCTCTTGCCTTGCCACTAGCATATTAGGTCATAATTCGTATAATTAGATTTAATTTTTTAAACTAGTCTATTCACCCCCCTCTAGACTATATCCTTGATCCTTTAGTCATACAACTGCTTGGTCAAATCGAACTTCTCATAACCTACGAGACCATGGAAAATCACAGTACGAAGATGGTGTGCTTTGAGGTTGTGGACATGGAGTCATCTTTTAGCGCAATCATGTGAAGAGTGACACTGAATAGCTTCTACACGATCATGCACCAAAAATTCTTGTGTCTCAAGATTCCCAGCCACTGCGGGGACCTATCACGGTGCGCCTAGAGCAAACTCAGGATCACAGCATGCTCCACCTCCACAAGATGAAGCACACCACCAAATAAATAACCACCAAGAGTGTGAACCTCCTCTTTTGTGTTGAGGAACCCTCCACGGCTTCACTAAGAGATACATTGGATAGCCTCAACCAGAGGGAGAGTTGAAGGAAGTTCACCTCTTCAGGAATGAAGATGGTGAAGATGCAGACCTACCAACAAAGCTTCAACCATGATTCACCGCACTTCTTGAGGAGAACGCAGATATTTTCTCCTGGTTGCTCACAAAAACGAAAGGGGTCCTGTGGAAAGTAATGCAACATCACCTCGCCATCAAGCCTAACCGTGCCTCGATGAAGCAAAAGCTCCGGAAGTTGTCTTTGGAAAGAAGAAACACCATCAAGAAAAAAGTTGAGAAACTCACCAAAGCCAGTCTCATCCAAGAGGTGTGGCATCTAGAGTTGTTAGCTAACTCAGTCTTGGTAAAAAAGGCTAATAGGAGATGGAGCATGTGCGTGGCCTTTACCGACATCAACAAGGCATGCGCAAAAGATGACTACCCTCTTCCTCGCGTCAACCAATTGGTTGACTCCACGATCGAATGTGAAATGTTTAGCTTTTTGGATGCTTATTCCAGATACCACCAAGTTCACATGGCCAAGTAGAAGAAGAAAAAAAGCTTCACCACCCCCGTTGATACTTTTTGCTACCTATGCACGCTTTCAGCTTGAGGAACACCATAGCAACCTTCCAATGCCTTGCAAGCCTCATTCTCAAGAGCAAGCTCAAAAGAAATGTAGAAGTCTATGTGGACAATCCCGAGTACACATCCCGAGGACCTTCAAGGATCCTTCACGGATCTCCGGAAGTATGGGGTGAAACTCAACCTGGAGAAATGCACCTCTAGAGTTCACAGAGGAAAACTCTTGGGTTTCCTGGTGTTGCAGCTAACCTCGAAAAGATTCACGCCATACTCAACATGGAGTAGCAGCGGTCTGTCAAGGACGTGCAACGTCTCGCTAGAAGGATGGCCGCACACTCAGGAGATTCATCTCCCGCTCGGCGGAAAAATGGCTTTACTTCTTCAAGGCTCTTTGCAACCTGAACTACTTCGAGTAGACACCTGAAACACAGGCCACATTAGACCAGCCCCTCGTTGCTTACAAGCCTGAGCTTCCGTGAACGAAGAAGGCTGCACTAAACGTCTCATCTACTATGTGAGCAAACCTTAGCAGTGGCAAAGGGGAGATACACTGAAATCGAGAAGATCACCTACGCCCTCTTCCTAGCCTCATCATCCCCTCCGCATTTCCTCTCAACAAGGTCTTTGGCAACAAAGAAGTCACGAGAAGAATAGCCAAGTGGGCTATTGAGCTTGCACCCTTCTTTACCATGCTCACTAGTAGAACCGCCATCAAGTCATAAGTATTGGTAGATTTTGGGGCAGAACGGTGAGCTCCAAACACTCCACCCGACGAAGAGCATGCCCCAAAAGGCAATGACGCCCGACCGCCACTAGATCTTGCACTTTGACGTCTCGAAGTACCTAAATAGAGCCAGAGCTAGAGTCATCTTGATAAGCCAAGAAGGAAAGATGCTAGAGTACACTACCCACGTTGCCTTCAACACTACCAACAACTTGGCTAGATACGAAGCGCTCCTGCTAGGGCAACGCATAGCTAAAGCCATGGGTGTCCACCGCTTGCTCTTCCAAGAGTATTCCCAAATGTTGGTGAATTACATGGACATTCTTGGAAGAAGCTAGGAAGATGGAACACTAAATTCATTGGGTTGGAGGCACACCCTACACTACGAGGAGACAATGTCACACCCTTTTTATTTTTCAAAACCTGAAAATTAAGGTTTACAAAAACTTTTGCCAGTAATCTTGTTTTAATTCGGATCTTACTAAAACCTAGTCATAAGTTTTGCTTCTTATTGTAACATCCTGATTTTCAGACCTTTTCAAAATCTTTTTATTCAAAATTCAGAGCTAGAAAAGTTCATTGTTTATCCGCGAAACTATTAAATCTTAATTGGAATTTCATAAAAATCGGAGTTAATTTCAATTGATCCAATTAAATTCTAAATTTGACTTTTGTTTTCTTTTAAATTTGGATTTTATTTTATTTTGCTTCGGCATACTAAAATATGCCTCTGTGAGTTTTCTCAGAATTTTCGGAGTTCGTTTGGTATTTAAACTCGCTCGCTGTCCTTTTCAAGTCGGATTTGAGTCAAACTCCTCGCCCTCATGCTCCTATAAATACCCCCACCTCTCCTCACACTCCCACACCTCTTTTCCATGAAACCATAGCCTCCAATCCCTCCAAACTGCCATCATCCCCATCTTGCTTCAAGTGCAGCCGCAAAACAGCATGCACTGTCTTAGTATGTTTGTAATTTCCGTCATGTCAAAATTCTTTTGGAAGATCCGTCCAGTGAGCTCAGGTGCAACCTCCTCCCCCACCTCTCTAAAAAATTTCACTACTGTAGATTGACCCTCTGCTGAAGGACCACCACTGACGGGCACGGAAAGGACCGTCGTTGGAGGTTATAACCGCTCACGGACACGTACGCACCCGTCAGTGGAGGAGTCCGCGTGGCCTCCGGTGAATACCTCCACTGACGGGCTCATATGTCGCCCGTCAGCGGAGATGAAACCGTGGTTCCAGAAATTGGTATAGATGACGTGACATCTCCGCTGACGGGTGACCTTTATGTGTCCGTCAGTGGTGATGGGGCCTATACTGACGGGCAAGTCATGTGTCCGTCAGCGTTGTTTGTTCGCGGGATGACGAGCGTATCACTGACGTTCCTTTATCGTGCGCCCGTCAGTGGTAAATTTTCTTATATAAACCAGAGGCGGCGCTCTCTTCTGGCCAGTGCTCACGTGCCCACTGGCCAGCAGCGAGCGCCCCCACACCCACGACCCCGCTGCGCCGTCACCGCCGCCCCCACCCCACCTTCAAACCCTCCCATCTCCCCCAACCCCTTCCTCCTCTCCCTCCTTTCTTTCTTCCCACACTAGATCTAGATCTCTAGCTAGATCTCTTTTATTTCCCAAACCCTCCCATTTCTTCTAGATTTCTTCACCCATCTCTAGATCTCTCTTTTGAACCCAACAAATCTCTCATCTCTCCCTCCTCCTCTCACTCTCTCCATAGATCTCTCTTCCCTCCCCGAAGTTCCATTCACTCACCAAAAAGATCGCTAGCGCTCGGTAATAATACTCTCTTAATTTGGATGAATGAGATACGCTCGCCGAGGCCTAGTGTTTATTTTTTCAAACTCATTAGTTTCGTGTTGTAGGGATCGATCGATGGATCGCAGTTGGATGTACGACAACCGGGCGACAGAGAGTTGGGCTACGGCTTTGAATGAATTTCTTGATGTCGCTGAGCAAGATACGAGAAGAAAAGGTGGCACGAAGATTTGTTGTCCGTCTCACGATTGCAAAAATTTGGTAATGTTCGATACGAGAGGGAGGGTGACGGTACACCTGGCACTTAAGGGTTTCATGCCAGGTTATACACGTTGGATATGTCACGGCAAGGAGGAGGAAGATCAAGTGTTACAGCAAGATGCCGAACATGGAGAGGACGAAGAAGATGAGGGGAGTTTCGAAGCTGACCCCGAAGAAGAAACGGGGAACAATTTGGCCGATATGGTGCAGGACGTTCACATGGTGGAGCAGGTGGTGCTAGATCCTGAGAATAAAAGATAGGCTGCTAAGTTCACGAGACTAGTTGAAGACTCGCAAACCCCGTTGTATACCGGTTCCGATCCAGAACACATGCGTCTGTCAGTCACGCTGGAACTTCTAAGGATCAAGGTAGCCCACAACTGTTCGGACGAAGGCTTCGATGAGACATTGGCTTTTCTTGCAAAAGTTTTTCTGAAAAACATTTTGCTACCTACGAGCACCGATGAAGCCAAGAAGGTTGTCCGCCCTCTTGGGTTAGAGGTGCAGAGGTTCCATGCTTGTCCGAATGACTGCTTTATTTACCGCAAGGAGCACGAGAAGCTGTACAAGTGTCCTACGTGCAACACTTCCAGATTCAAGAGGGGTAGAAACCAAGCCGATGATGAGGACCCAGTGATGAGTGGCACTCCAGCAAAGGTTGTATGGTATCTGCCGGTCCTTCCCCGTTTAAATCGTTTATTCGCTAACAAGAAGGAGGCAAAGCTAATACGTTGGCACGCCGAGGGGCGAAAAACTGATGATGGAGTGATGAGACACCCTGCCAATGCTTCGTAGTGGAGGGCAATCAACGCCCAATACGATGATTTCAGAAAAGATCCGAGGAATATCAGGTTTGGTATGAGTACGGATGGGATCAATCCATTCGGCAACATGAGCAGCAGACACAGCACTTGGCCCGTGGTTCTATGGATCTACAACCTTCCTCCATGGCTGTGCATGAAGCGAAAGTATATACACCTCTCTATTCTCATACAAGGGCCGAATCAACCTGGGAACGATCTGAACATGTATCCACAATTATTGTTCGAAGAACTAGCTACACTGTGGGAACCAGGGGCCCAGGTCTGGGACGCATACAAAAAGAATACTTCAATCTGAAAGTGCTGTTGTTCACGACGGTCCAAGACTATCCCGCGTACGGATATCAATCCTCCCAGTGTGTTCATGGATACAAAGGATGTGTGAAGTGTTTGGAGTCTACTACAAGTTTACACTTAAAGGGATCAAAAAATCGTGTTCATGGGCCACCGAAGGTGGCTGAAACAGAACAACCCATGGAGGCAAGAGAAGGAATTGTTTGACAATACTGTTGAGGTCTGTTCGGCGCCTCGGGAGAAGACCGGGGTAGAAATCTATGACATCATGAACACAATGCCCCTTGTTATGCCAGATAAGACACAACCGTCTGTTCCCATGCAGGACGGCGTCTGGAAAAGGAAATCCGTATTTTGGGATTTGCCTTACTGGAGATTTCTAAGCACACGTCACAGCATAGATGTCATGCATGTTGAAAAAATGTGTGCGAAAGTTTGCTTGGTATCCTGCTCAACCGAAGGCACGAGCTGACATGGAATTCTTGGGTATAAGAAAGAAGCTGTGGGCAACCAAGCGAATGACCAAGTTGGGGACGGGTGCAGTAAGAATCAAGACGGACTGTCCCGCTGCTTGTTACACTCTCAGCAAGAAAGAGATCGTTAGCTTTTTGGAGTGCCTCCAAGGTGTCAAAGTTTCTTCCGGTTACTCGGCAAACATCGGGAGAATAGTTGACATGAAGACTCGCAGAGTAATTGGTATGAAGTCTCATGACTGTCATGTGATGATCACACAGATACTTCCTGTTGTAATTAGAGGTCTCATGGAGCCAGCGGTCCGTAAGACAATCTTGAATCTTTGTAACTTTTTCAACACGATATCTCAGAAGTCGATCTCCCTTACGCGTTGCCACAAACTGCAGGACGAGATTATTGTCATACTATGCGAACTTGAGATGTACTTCCCTCCAGCATTCTTCGATATCATGTTACATCTCATGATCCATATCGTCCCAGAGATACTGGACCTAGGTCCCGTGTTCCTACACAACATGTACCCATTGGAAAGGTACAATGGGGTTGTGAAGCGCTACGTTCGTAACAGGTCACAACCGGAAGGTAGCATCATCCAAGGCTATGTTGCCGAAGAGTGTGTCGAGTTCTGCACTGATTACTTGGCTGATGAAAAGTCCATAGGTGTCCCTGTTTCGCGGCACACGGGTAGGCTCGATGGCGAAGGCCATGCACGCGGACAAAAGCCTTTACATGTCTATAATTCAGTACCGAATAGATCAGATGACTACAACAGAGCACATCTCGTGGTGTTGCAACACCTAACGGTGGTGCATCCCTATCTTTGGATGCACATGGTCAAGCTTAAAAAAGAAAACCCGAAGAAGGGAGAAACGTGGCTCTCGAAAGAGCACAATGCAAAGTTCGCAAAATGGCTAAAGAACTACTGGTATGAAAGGCCTCTGACAAATTTGGAAGAAGAAACAGTAAAAATGTTGTCACAAGAACCTGCAAGCAAGGTCCTGACATTTCAAGCATATGATATCAACGGACACACATTCTATACGGAGGCTCAAGACAGGAAAAGTACGTATTAGAATAGTGGGGTGACGATGGAGGCTAAAACCGGTAACCGTAAGGACATATACTACGGTGTTATCGAAGAAATTTGGGAACTGGACTACACCGTCACAAAAATCCCCATGTTTCGTGTCAGATGGGCAAAAAATGTCCATATCGACGATGACAAATTCACTACGGTGACTTTACCTCCTCCGACATCTATTGACTCAACACAGGTCAAAGCAATCAGTGCGAAAGATGAGCCATGGGTTTTAGCTAAACAAATCTCGCAAGTCTTCTACATTAAAGACCCAAAGGCAAAGAACCGCCATGTCGTTAGAAAAGGGAAGAGGAGTATTGTCGGAGTCGATGGTGTTGTTGACGAAGAGGACTATGACCAATTCGACGACCCGGACTCCGGCCCGGAAGCTGTTGGTAAACGCCCTACCAAAAGGAGCAAGGCTACTAAGGATGATGAGCCCTACGTAAGACGCAGTCACGCCGAAGGACTAACATATAGCACTAGGAAAATCACTATTCATGAGAAGACTGTCGAAGATGACGAAACCTAGCGAGATATATGTGTATGTATAATAGTGTCTTGGTTTGGATGATTTCATATAACGTGTGTACTTGTGTATGTGTAATATTGTACTTGATTTCATATAACGTGTGTAATTGTGTATGTGTAATAACGTGTGTACTTGATTTCATATAACGTGTGTACTTGTGTATGTGTAATAACGTGTGTACTTGATTTCATATAACCCTAAAACCCTAATCCTAACACCACCCTAAACCAGAAAGGTTAAAATTAAACAAATGGCCACCTCCACTGACGGGCCAAGAAACTCTGCCCGTCAGTGGTAACCCTAACCCTAACCCCAACGAAGCCCCACCTCCACTGACAGGCACGTAGTAGAGCCCGTCAGTGAAAAGCCCCACTCCACTGACGGGCTCCTCGTGGTGCCCGTCAGTGGAAAGCCCCTTCCACTAACCCTAACGAAGGCCCCCCTCCACTGATGGGCACGTAGAATATGCCCGTCAGTGGTAACCCACGTGGTATATAAGCCACGGGCGGGACTTGGCGAAATTATTTCGCCAAGTCCCGCGCGTTCTTTCGAACCAGCAGCGAGGCGCCTCCGGTAACCAACGCCGCCAGGCTGCTCCACCGCCCTCTCCGCCGCCCCCGACGTCCCCGCCGCCCCTCCGCCCCCCTCCGCCACCCTCTCCGCCGCCCTCTCCGCCCCCGACGTCCCCGCCGCCCCTCCGCTGCCCTCCGCCGCCCCCTCCGCCACCCCTGACGCCCCCGACGTGCCCACCGCCCCGCGGTAAGTCTGTGATGCGGTTTTCCTCTCTATGGTTCTTTCTCTCTGCCTGCGAATTGGTGCTTCTCCCAGTACTCGGTTTGAGATCTCAGCTGGAAATTTAATAGTTGCTAGTCGCTACATCTGCCTGTTTATCTGGCAGTTGAGCATGCAAATTTGGGAGTAGGCTTGGACCACGAAAATGCTCCATGTAATTTAGGAAAAAAATGCAAGTTATGATTTCAGGTGAAGTTATGATTCAGTGAGTTAAATAGAATTAACCATCAATTCATTGGCGCAAAGAACAGCAGATTTTAAAAGCATTTCCTACCTGCATGGATTATTTGGATGCGTCCCTTTACCCGTCTGGTTATAATATCATGCTCCGTAGTTCTGTAATTATCTGTAGCCTCGTACGACTTAGCTGCACGCTCCACTTTTCAATGATGGATTTTTGTTAGATTCGGCGAACCAACTATATATTTCTTGTGTTCTTTTTAACCTTGGCCTTGAGGAATTATCTCGGCTTCAGGGCTCATTTGGACAGATACATACCTAAACATCTTGGTATCCTCATGCTTCGTACCACTTAGTTCTCAATCCTACCTAGAGTACATGTCCTCCCCGCCGCCCCCCCCAGTTCCAGTTGACTTGTAAACTATTAATGATGTAGTGAACTTGATATATTTTAGCGAATTGGAATGTTTTTTTGGATTGGATTGCAACTTGTTTGTGATATATATTTAAATATCAAACTTGGTTTATGCTCAAACCCTATACCGTTCCTTTGTCATACTCCTAAACATGTATACTTGTATTTCTGTTATTTTTTTAATTCCTTTGTTGTATTATGGAGTGAAATTTGAACACATGCAATGTACGGGTGATAATTCACTTAGCAGACTTATTCATTTGAGCTATGATTAATCATGGAACTGAGTGCATTATGGTTATTAAATACTCCCTCTGTTTCACTTTGTGTCCTTAACCAATAGCACAACTCCTTGGAGCCATGGCTCCACCCTCTAGCAATGTTATGGTTATCTATACATTGCAATTTCATGGATGTACAAATTTTTTCAAATATGGCACACATTCATACACAACTATTTAGATTGATCATGTGAAATTGATGTCAATAGATCCTATTTGAGAAATGGCCGCCAGTCGTACTCCCGCTGGGTCGCCGACCCGAGCACTAGAGCCCGTTAATGAAAGCAGTCTACAATGCAACCTGGCAGATATTGGTGCATATAGCCAAGAATCAGCACTTTGATGTAGCAAGATACATTTTTTATGAGATAGATGCTGTTTCCAAGGATAAAAAGGCTAAGCTGAGGTATAGATCGTACATCATGTACATGATCCTTCGAAGAACAAGTCTTCTGAGCTCTTCTCTTGATCTCTCTGTGAAGACAATCAAAACCCAGCTTAGACCTCAGGTAGATGATCATCCAGATGAGGTTGCAGTCCCTGCATTATTTGGAGACTCCCCTGGACCAGCTGTGTCATCTCCCAGTCTCACAGCTGCTCGACCTGCTCCTCCTCGGTCATCACCTGTTCAAGGACAAGTCCCCACCGGTGCCACAGCTGCTGCACCTATGCAAGACCCAGCTGATGATGATGATGACACCTCTTGCAACCCTTCCACAGCTTTTGTGACCAAGGTCATACCAGCTCATCTCTTTGCTCTGCGCAAAGAAAATCGCCAGCTTCGAGAAGAAGTCTCTCATCTGAAAGCCAACATGGATCAAGTGCAATCTCAGCTCTCAGATATGTCCAATCAGCTCTCAGCTATGTCCAACCAGTTCTCAGAGGTCCTCCAGCTGCTGAAGAGCAAGTCTTCCTGAAGCATCTCTTCCTCCTGTCTTCCTTTTTGGGTGTTTTAGTGTCAAAGGGGGAGAGAGTGTAGAGTAAGGGGGAGAGAGAGTAGAGAGAGAGTAGAGTGGTTCAAGCTTATTGGGAAATTATTTTCAAAATGATGTATCAAGACTTGGTTCTTCTGTTGTATCTTATGTCTTGATAGCATTGTATCTCTTTATGCAAATCTTTTAATCTGATACATGTCTTATGCATTCTTATGCTCACTTTTATATGTTGGAATGCTCTGATACACATTTTTGGTATGCTTTAATGCACATCTTGCTCTGATACAAACATGTTCAGATTCATAGTTTGCTTTGTTATACATGCTTCATGGTTCTGATACCATTTATATGTGTATGCTCTGATATGTTCATGTCTATCATGCTCTGATGCACATATCAAATGCTTAATTCATATGCTCTGATATCTTTGTGCATTTTGTGCTCGGATATACATATGTTTTTAATATGGCTTGCTCTGACTTTCATGTATGCTCTGATAAGGAATATAATGCTCTGATCATTCATCAACATACTTAAACTGATAAAAATGCAAGTCATCAGAAAATACTTCCCATGCTTAAAACTTGTTAACTGTGCATCTCTTGTCAAACAAATCTTTTATGCACAGATTCAGGGGGAGTATATTCTACCAACTTTCATATGTTTCAATTCTTCAATTCTATACATTTGAATGTGTGAAGCTTGGGTTGCCACTAACCACCAAAAAGGGGGAGATTGAAAGAGCATCTAGGCCCTAATTTGGTTTTGATGGTTAATGGCAACCTAAACTGGAATCTAATGTTTACATTTGAGTGTAAGCAGATCTTACAGGTTCCATGATGAAGGGCTATCCAGAGAAGGATGGCCACCAAAAAGGTACAAGGTGATTTCAAGGACAAAGAGATGGCTGTGCTAGGGAGCTGTGCCACAGCTGAGAAGAAGCTGGTGCTGTGCAGGGAGCTGCAAGCAGGGTGATGGTGGCTTGATGCGTCAAGGGCCGTGATTTCAGCTGGTGGCAGGTGAAGCCTAGATTTGCTAGTTTCTTTGAGTCCATAGGAACCACCCGTACTATCAAGAGGGATGAAAAAGTAGCAGTTGTCTAAGGGAACCTTGCTCATTGCTCAGAGTGTTGGTCAAGGGGATTGGTGCTTTGAGGCCAATTGCCCTGTGTCAATAGCTTTGCACAAAAGTATGTAGCTGTGTGAAAACCCTAGAGCCTTAGGCACCTGTGTGACACAGCAGTGTCACAGGTGGTCTTTTGCTCTATGACTCAGGTACACCTCTGTACCGGGAGAGAGCTTGTAAAAGCTAAGGGATCTGCTCTGCGATAGGGTCTGCTGTGTCAGGGGTCTGTCGGAGGTTCTCTCCTTTTCAGGTAGCTTAGGTAGAGTATGCTGAGGGCATGTAGTGTGCCAAGACCGGGCTGAGTAGTGCTGCTATCAGCTAAGGGTTCACCTGTGTGTGCCGCCGGTGACATAGGTGTCGGTCTGCCTGAGCCGGTTACAGTTGGGCGTAGGGTGTAGTTGTGTCATCGGTGGTTGACACCGGTGGCTCACTTAATCCTACGTGGCAACAGGGTAACGATCAGGTGCCTGTGGACCCTATATATAGAGGACCAGGGGAGGACTCTGTCCTCAACCTTGCTCAAATCAGTGATTCACATACGACCGTTGTAAAGCCTCCAACCACTCCACAAGAGCCAAGCGCCTAAGGGTTAGTTCGAGTGGGTTTGTGAGCTAGAGCACGAGCAAAGGTTCCTCCAAGAGATTGCTGCTGGATCATCTGTTACTCTTGGAGTGTGTCTGCTCCTAGACGGGTGTAGGAGTTGCTGGTATCACCCAAGCTTGTGTGGGCTGAACCAGTAGTTTGTGAAGGTGCTCTGAGGTCTACCTGCTGCAAGGCAAAAGGATCTCCACAAGCAAAAGGAAGAGTCCTGAAAGATCAGGTACTCGGAGAACAAGCACGATTCAGTGCTGGCCAACTCTTAGGAGTGGTCTCTCCAACGGAGACGTACCTTCTCTGCAAAGAGTTGGGAACTTCGGTGAAAATCCTCTGAGTCTCCTTTACTTCCTGTATTGCATGCATATCTGCTCATACTTACCTGCTTATGTCTCTTAGACTTGATCTGCTAAGCTTACCTTTTCACCTGTGCTAGATTACCTTTATACCTGTGTGTGATCATCTGTTACTCATTCACTTGTACTCATCTGTGCTAGCACCTGTGTCTCAGTTAGTCTAAGTAGATCATCTGTGTTAGGTTATCTTTTCACCTGTGCCTTTCACCTGTGTGACAGCTGTGTGTTAAATTACACATAGTTCTCATCTGTGTCTCTCACCTGTGTCACAGCTGTCACTATTAATCTGTGAAGTTAACCTGACAACTTAAATAGAAGATCTAAAAGGGGAAATTTTATAAGCCAACTATTCAGCCCCCCCTCTAGTCGGCATCTCGATCCTTTCACATGTGCGTTGATATTTCATTGTTTCCTTCATATTAAGGTCACTCGAGCTTCTTTCGTCCTGATGGGGAATGGGTCACATGCTTCTGTTCATGTTATTGGCACGGTAGATCTAAAGTTTACTTCGGGGAAGATCATGCAGCTAAAGAACGTGCAACATGTCCCTTCAATAAATAAAAATCTTGTCAGTGGTTCCCTTCTCTGCAAAGATGGGTTCAGTTGGTGTTTGAATCCAATATAGTAGTCGTGTCTAAGTATGAAATTTTTATTGATAAAGGCTATAAGTGTAGAGGCTTGTTCCACCTTTTGCTTTCTAATTTATGTAATGAAGTTGTGAACCATGTCTAGGCACTCACAATTATTTAATGTTAATCTTGGTTGCATGACTCGGCTTTCCAGCGTGAATTAATCCCAAAATTTTCACTAGTCAAATGTTCTAAGTGTCATAGTTGTATGCAATCCAAGTAACCTCGTAAGCCCCATAAGGCAGCCGATGAGAGAAACTTAGTACCTATAAAACTTACATAGATCTTTGTGAGATGAATGGTGTGTTAACGAAGGGTGGAAAGAATATCCCATGACTTTGATTGACGATGCTGCTAGATTTTGTTATGTGTATCTATTGAAATCTAAAGATGAGGCTTTCAACTACTTTAGAATCTATAAGGCAGAAGTTGGAACTCAACTTAATAGAAAGATCAAAAGAGTTAGGTCAGATGGTGGAGAGTACTTCTCAAATGAGTTCAACTCTTTTTGTAAGGAACATGGAATCATCACTGAGAGAACGCCTCCTTATTCACCCCAATCTAATGTGGTTGCTGAAAGGAAGAATCACGCTTTGACTAACTTGGTTAACATCATATTAGACACTGCTAGATTATCTAAGGCATGGTGGGGAGAGGCCATATTAACTGCAAGTCATGTCATAAATAGAGTTCCCACTAAGAATAAGGAGATAAATCCTTATGAGGGATAGGAAGGAATGAAGTCATCACTTTCTTTCTTGCACACATGGGGGTGTCTGGCGGAAGTCAATATGTCAATAATAAAGAAGTGCAAGCTCAAACCTAAAACTATGGATTATGTCTTTCTAGGATATGCCTACCGGAGCATTACTTATAGATTTTCAGTGGTCAAGTATGAGGTACCTGACATGGATGTTGGTACAATAATGGATTCTCAAGATACTATATTCTTTGAGAACATCTTTCCAATAAAGAGTATACCAAGCACTTCTAGTCAAGCAGACCGTTTGACCCCTGAACCCGCCATTTCTATTGAGTATCTTGAAAAAACACATGCACAAATCCTTGAGGAGGATGATAGTGGTGCTCCTAGGAGGAGCAAGAGACAAGGAATTGCAGAATCCTTTGGTGATGATTCCACTGTGTACCTTGTGGATCCTAAGATATTTTAGAAGCATATGCATCTCTAGATGTAGACTACTGGAAGAGAGTAGTCTGTAGCAAAATGGATTCTATTATCGCTAACGGAACTTGAGAAATCACTGATCATCCTTATGGTTGTAAACCAGTAGGGTGCAAGTGGGTGTTTAAGAAGAAGCTTAGGCATGATGGTACTATTGAGAAGTACAAGGCTCAGCTTGTGGCTAAGGGTTATATGCAAAAAGAACGTGAAGACTTCTTCGATACTAACTCACCTGTTGCCAAGTTGACCGCAATAAGAGTGCTATTATATTTGGCTGCTTCACATAGTTTTCTCGTTCATCAATGGACGTTAAGATGACTTTCCTTAATGGAGAGTTGGACGAAAAAATCTATATGGAACAACTAGATGGATTTGTAGTTAATGGTCAAGAAGGCAAGGTTTGTAAGTTACTAAAGTCTTTGTATGGCCTCAAGAAAGCACCTAAGCAACTGCATAAGAAGTTCAACAGAACTTTGACATCTGCAGGCTTTGCAGTAAACGAAGCTGACAGATGTGTGTATTACCGTCATGGTGGAGGTGAGGGAGTGATACTGTGTTTGTATGTTGATGACATACTCTTTTTGGGGACTAATCTTGACGTGATAAAGGAGGTAAAGGAATTATTGTCTCAAAGTTTTGATAGAAAAGATCTGGG